>JANTPZ010115700.1:0-10810 GCA_025593235.1 Vachellia pachyceras
AGACCCATCAGCGTGGCTATCAGCAGCAGCATCACCGCCAGGTACAGCCACAGAGCACAGGCCACGTGGAAGCATGCTCCGATGAAGCCAGCCAATGATATGACCAGAACCACGAAACCTATGACCAGAAGTGGTGTCTGTAAGAAGTTCTCGCACGTTGTGCTGCTCCTCGCCATCCATAATCCTGCTCCTATTATGGGCATCGAAGCTAGCAGGGTAAACAGGTTCAAGAACCCTATCAATGTGTTGCTGAATCGATACATCTTCTTCTTCTTCTTACAAATATAATGTTTCTGGGTTTTGATCGTATATATGTGTGTGTCTGTGATCTGGGTTCGAGAATTTGGAGTTTTTACCTTACCTCGTCTAGCTAGTGTCGTATCTTTTGATCGTGATCCGCTTGCTTTTTGTCTGCATAATCATACAAGGGTGTGTTCAGAAACTTTAGATAAAGCAGGCATGTGAAAACGACTCAGAATTTTTGTACCAGATATTTCCATATTAAACAAGTGTACTGTCCTGTTCACAGTGACCAAATTGCCCTTCTTAGATTCTCTCAATTACATGCCATTTATATACTAGCTCAGTTTGATCCAAGTCTCAGTTGATTTTTTTTTATATATATTCATCATTTTTTCTAACCAATTTGTCAGAACTTATACACTGACATACAATATCTTAATATATATAAATATTTTAAAATATATAATATAAAATATGTTATTTAACTTCATTAATCTTTCAACAGAGTAATTATGACTTAAATCAATGAACCCTGATGTAGTATAATATAACTATTATTATGTGTTTAATTTGTCCTAGCTGATTATAAGATGATTAGAGTTAGAGGAATGTTTACCTTCAGAGGCCCCAAAACAAAATCGCCATCCTTAATTATGTATAACTGTATATAGCTACTTTAGGTGCAACACAGAAGAAAATAGATGCATCCTTTCTAATGTATATAATAATTACTCTATATATCCGTTTTACACTGATTAATTACATTGTTGTAGTAAAGTTATGTTCACATATTAGAGCCAAAACTTGCAGTGTTAAAAGCGAGAATAACTAACTCGGCTAACTCAAGCTCTTCCACATTTGTCACCGTTCATTAAAAAAAAATACACAAGAGTCACATGAATAAACCAATAATCACATCATAAATCAACAGTGAAATATTTGTATTTATTGGTGAGAAGAATTTAATTTATAGTAATGGTACTCTGAGTGTATAAAATTTGCAAAATACCAATACTTTTTATGTATAAAAAATTAAATCATTCTCATATAATAAAGTTTGCAACGGGCACTCTAATTTGGTTAGAATTTTCATATAAATTATAGTGCGGATGCCAAGGGGAAAAAATACAAAGAAACAAAAGTCATATAGAAGATAGGATCAAAGATGCATTGAGATCTCTGGCTGAGAAGGAACTTGAGTAGCACAAGTAAGTTCATGGAGTTTCTGGTAATTGCCGAAGAAGATGCTTTAGAAAGATGCATGGGCCACTTGGAACTTAGTCAAGAAGCAAAGACGTGTCTGTGTGTGTCTCTCTCTCTCTCTATATATATATATTATACGGACAAGGATTGGCCAATGGCCATACACTTTGGGTGGGTATAGAATATATAAAGATGCCCTAGCTAGCTACTTTCTTATCTATTGTTACTGATCTCTTATTCGCGTCTAGTTCTTTTCGGCTCCACTCAACCATAATTCCTATCTTATGTAAATATTCTACACTCAACTCCTTCCTTCATCATAAATATTTATACTTTACGTATAATGGCATACCTTTGTTTCCATCTGTGTTCTTCATCAATGGCATTTTTCAAACCTACTCTGTAACTATATTCTTCTTCCATCAACAGGTTCAATATATTTGGCTTTTGAGACTCTGTTAAATATTCTCTTATGACTAGAACAATGCAGAAATTGCTCCCATCCGATCATCATTCCTGCTACTTCACTTCTGCTTTCTCAAGTTTCAATAAAGACCCACAATATACAGTGGTAATATTAAAAGATAAGCAATAAATCAACATGTTCATTATAAATATGGTTGCATAAGCAATATACAATTTAGGAAAAATCAATTAGAAATCCATATTTAAAAATGCTATTGGCCAAAAGGATATGAATTGGAATAATAATACTTTTTGTGTATGAAAATATATTGGGTTCTTTTAAAATATTTTCAAACAGGAACTTTTCACCCATTTCCCCTTTAACCTATTCAAGTTCTGAAATGACAAACAAATCCATCCACATATTTTTTCTTTCAGAATAATCAATTCATACACATTCTTTCTCATTCATAGAAACTCTCATCCATGCTGAAGTACTAGAAGCTTACAAGTGCATATTCACAAGTCAATATACTATATGAATTTTGGAAACTGAAGGAATGGTTTGAATAAGAACAATATTCACACCAAATATAGCAAATCCAGTAATCTTCCTTGGTGCAATTAGTGCCATAAAATTTGAATCTAGGAGCTGCAAACTATTTAACCTTCTCACAGAGTATATAAAGTTTTGGCACTCACAAATTAAATGTATATATTATGTTCAAAGAAATTAGAAATGTACAATACGAGAATTAAGATAAGAAATAATTCTTACACAGTCCCATAGTTTTTTATTGCTATCTTTTTTTAATGTGTATCTGCATTACTTAACAAACATCAATTTCAAACCACCACTCCTCAACTGCATTTCAATCCCTATGCCTCAATTGGATGCGTAAATTAAATACTCCCTAATGCAAATATTTTGAATTCATTTGATGAACTGCAGGATGTCGCTATGTTTAACAGGAAGAAGCGTTTGTTTTAATTATGTGAGAGTGTCCAACAAGGAGAGATAAAGGCTTTGATGGGGAGAATAGGCTATGAATTTTATTATAATATATTTTAAATTTATTATAAGGGACATTATAGTCTTTTTATAATTTATAACTAATTATGATTTACAAGTAATTTAAGTAATCCTCCCAGATATTACCCCATACCAAACATAATTTAAAAACTTAATCTCACTTCTACTCCCAATCATAATTCCGATGTCATTCACAATTTCAATCTATTAAAATTCAATACTACATACCAATTAACGAGGCTTAAGGTTCACAGAGAGAATACTAATGGAATTACAAAGAATAACCACATGCCACATTTTTTTTTAATTAAAGGGCAGACACAAATACTTGAGGTTACAAGTGGAGCCGAAATTGCGACCTCCTACTTACAATGGGAACTTCATGCTGCATCTTAGCACAGAAAATATTGGGTAAAACTCCTTAAACTTCCAAGAAACTCACGAGAAATGCATTCTTTACTGTGTTTCTTCCCAGTCGATGTGAATGATTTTGAGTTTTTGACTGAACTAACAATTTGGTCACAAACCATAAATTATCAAGACTATATAGTTTTAGTCTCCAAAATTACTGAATACAGAGAAGCCGATACCTGAAAATAATAAACTCGCTGGGTAATTTGAAAGGAGAAGCTTAAAACAAGCTTGTTATTTTCAAGCATTAACTTATATACTCACTAATTTTCAAAAAATTAAAGTTAAAAAGTTTCATAATGCAGTGACCAAATTGTTACTTCAGTCTTATTTTCCTAATGAATAAGAAAGGGATCCATCGGTCTATACTTTAAAGGTTTATATAATCCATCAACTTGACACCACTGAGTTTAAGCTTGGCATGGGCTTGTTCTCCAAGAATGACCTGACAAGAATGAATGCTTGGCCAGGTCGATGTAGTGGAACTTCATGTCCAGCTCCTCTTACTGTAGCCAATGTAAGCCCTTCATAGACTTGGCTCCATCCACCAACCTTCACCAAAAAGAAGAAAATGTCAGCAGATACAAGCACAAGACCATATTAGATCCTGAAGGTTTTGTCTGGAAATTCTGAAGGTTAATAATATTTTCAGCAACTTGGAAGAGTTTGCTTGTTCTCTGTTTCCTCTAAAAAGAAATGTAGAGAAAACTACTTCTATTCAAGGTTATTTTTCATCTTCAAAATATGATTTTATTGATGCATGTTAACAATTGAAATCATTATCTATCCGTGGAAATGCAACTGAATCTGAAATAGATTTTTTTAAAATTTATTTTTCAGCCAGCCAAAAACACAAAATAAAAGGCAAACAAGGATAAGATTGCAAATTAGAATTTTTTTTACAACTATGCAATAATTAACCTAGTAAGATCAGGCTTTGTTGTTGTTGTATGCAATGATGGATTAAGGAAGAGAGAAGATATAAAAGAGTATGATTACATATGAGCTCCACTTTATTTCATTATACTCATCTCTTTTCTCTGCCTCCCTCAACATGTTATGCACAATCATTCTTTTGTAACCTCAGAAGATTCAAATTGACATAATTACTACTCTAAGAAATGAGGACTGACCTTGCCTTCATCATACCAGGGGTACCGATTGGTGATGGTGAGAAGTTTCAAGGCGTCAATGGAATATCGAGTGGCAGTTATTGGTACCACAGAGTCTGTATCTCCACTGCCAAAAGGAATCAACTTGGTTATAAATCCATCCAAAATCATGAAAATTTTATTGTTCAGTTTTAACAGCAAATATAGCTTGGTAGCATCACATAATCTGCATTTTTCACATAAAAGTGCAATGACTACGGTATTGCCCAATGCTTTATAGACCAAAATGGACAATATTACAATAACCACGTCACAGAGAAAATGAAGACAGTAAATAAATGAATTTTTCATTTAAGGACCAAAATGGATAACTAAGTCACAAAGAAAATGAAGCCACTAAATATATGGAAAAAAAATTCACCTACATAACTGGCTTTTTGTTAGAAAGCTATGTAATAGACAGATCCATTTTTAAAGGATTAGTATAATTTCACTGCATCTGATTAGATGAAATTCATAAATCGTGTCATTTATAGCTATTTATATTCTCAATCAATCCTATAGGTTCAGGGAAGAATAGTAGGATCCTAGATTGATGAAATATTGTTCTCTATCAGTCAAAAATATCTTGTGTCACTTAGTTTTCTATCCTGAAACCCAAATACTGGTCTGAATATTAAAATAGGTAACAGGAAATATTGTCCTAAATTACATATTGCGCAATGCAAGCCTAAAAAATTCAGAATGAAATGTATGTGTGTATACATATAGATATTGAAACAAGGGAAATTTACAATTAAGTCCCAAATAGGAGAATTAATGAATGAAAGGTCCCAAAGATTCAAAAAATTACCATAAGGTCCTAGGAGTAACTGCTGAGGTTGTTAATGAAGGCTGGTAATGTTGTTAATGACAACCTCAACAGTTACTCCTGGGATCTTATGGTAATTTTTTGAATCTTTGGGACCTTTCATTCATTAATTCTCCTATTTGAGACTTAATTGTAAATTTCCCTTGAAACAACCAATGAGGCAATACTCTTAAGAACAATAGTAGAGCTTTGTGTGAAGAAGGAGAATCAACAAGGGTCCACCTGAATCTCACAATGTTGAAGCCAACAGAAATTATAATTTTGAGACTAGGGGTTGTGTTGGACAAGTTCCACATTTTACACTTCAGAGATGCAGATACTATTAACGCATTTATAAACTTCTGCGTAAGGACTTTATAGGCCTAGGCAGGTCAATTGTAGCTTTAGGAAGATGCAACGTTAACCAGCTATGCACAGGCCTAGGCAGGTCAATTGTAGCTTTAGGAAGATGCAACGTTAACCAGCTATGCACATTGATTTAGAGTGCTCTTATCCCTCTTAGTCCATAGGTATACAAAGAAACCAGGCATATGGGACATAGAACCCTGCAATTATTTCCATTCACCCCATTTCCCCCCATTTTGGAGGAAGTTCAATGGAACAAAAGCTAGAGTCCTCTAGAAGAGTAAGCTTAGATAAGCTCTGAGATATTTTAACAATTTTTTTACTACCTATAAACTAGAATGATTTCCAACTGAAATTAGGCAATTGCAAAACCCATCATTAGCAGGACTGCAGGAGCACTAGAGTTAACAAATTGACAAAACAGGGGTGAGTTCACCTGAATACCCATATCTTGAGACCAGCAACAATGAGTTCTTGATATATGGGAAGCATAGATAGTGGAGAATCGGCCCAGTAGTTTCCAACAATATCACTGTAAATAAAATTTTAAAGTCAAAATTCTAATAGAATTGATCTCTTAAGGATATCTAAAATGTTGCATTAGTTTGCATTAGTATACCTGCAAGTTTTCCATGAATATGTGATATATTAGTTACATTGGCATGGAGTGCTTTCTGAACTTCTGGCTGATTGAAGTGCAAGCTTGAATAACTCTCAGTACAAGGGTCATAAGTTCGAGACATCCACGGCTAGGTTCAGAAGTCAATGGTAAGCATTAAGAAAAGCTAAATAAATAAACTAAACAGCCAATGCCATATGTTTACATCATTAAAAACGACTCTTAAAAGAAGAAATTATTATTTTGAATGTTGAAGGATAGATCAAATAAGTTGCACTAGAATTACAAGACTAAGAGGAAGATTTCAGAACTTATTTCCTGCAAAGGATATCTGTTCCAAAAATATTACTTCTTTGCACTTTCTTTTCCTTTATTCCTTTCGTTAGGGCTAATCTTGTCCAAGTCAAGTGAGAGCGTGTTCTAGAATTGTCATATATTATATTCAGAAGCACAATTGAAGTTTTATATCTAAACAGAGAAGAATGATGGTAGAACTAGAAGTCTAGAAGAAAGGCATCACAGGAATAATTGAAATTTGAAGACTGGACAATCAACAACACCAAGGAGAATGACTTCAAAATCCCAAATAAACCCAAGTTTATATGTCCTTGCAATTAAAAAGAATTGAAGGATGCTTGCTTGGATTTAGGATTGAAAGCCTGTGCATTACAAAAATGAGGAAATAAAATATGTGTTTCCACCTAGCATGTTTTCTGTAGGATCTCTTAGGTGTAGGGCCCTCCATAGAACACCCTCACCTTTAAAAATCCAGCAAAACTGAAGATTCTAATCGATATCCAAAATTTCCATAACATTGCCCACTAGTTTTATTTCCAAGAGCTTCCACCAGATACAGAAAGTCCGAAACCTCCTGATTACCAAAAAAACTACTCTGGAGGATGTTTCACTTAAAAGAGTTTTCATTATAGAAACTTCTTGATAGCAAAAAACAGATGTAAGAAGCTAGTTTCCTGCTAGCATTTCTATTGTAATACTCATCATTCCCATTTACAAGTTCAACAGCATGTAAGGGCCAGCATGTAGATATTATGTTGGAATATTAATTTGTTGGTAAGGGAGTAGAGTTGGTTAGTTGTTTCTCACTCACTCAACATAAAGATCCATTCACTACATGTATAGGTGTGTACGAAAGTTGAACCCTCACCCGAAAGAGGGAGGTTAACATAGGTTCCCACTTCATTACTCCCTAATTTTAGGGTAAATAAGGGTTTGTTGTTTCCATTATGAGTTGATGACATTCGATTCCCTAACACTGCATTTTCAAATATACTGAATGAGTTGATAAAAGAGCTCACGTAACGACCGCCCAAGCTGCGCCTTAGTAATGCAGTATTATTGCATGGCCGTGTATAAATGCTATAGGGGTCCATGTTTCCCTGCTCTAAATCTGCAACTCTTAGAACCTCTATGCATTGTGTTGATGGATGTTGGGAGGACCCAAAGTCACTGGCTATTTGCAGCATCTTATACTAGGAATCCGAAATCAAACCATGGGTCCACCAGTACTCAAATGAGCCAAGGTAATCGTTGTAATCATCAGTAACAGCGTTTCCAACCTTAAATAGGTGGAAAATTGAAACTCATCAGATGATATTGTCAAACAAAACAGTGGCCTCTCCATAACCACGAGCTTAGAAAAATGATCATTGTTTTCATCTCTATCTCACAATCTTACCATAAATCCCATGATTCTCTCTAATGCAAATATCTCTATCTTTGTTGAGTTTTTCAATTACGTTAAAAATCAGTTTAATGTCACTACACAAGTTCTCCACATTGATAATGGCACTGAATATTTTAATCACTCGCTCTGCTCATTCCTCCAAGCCAACGGCATTGTGCATAAAAGCAGTTGTCCCTATAGCCCCCAACAAAATGGTGTGGCTGAACGTAAAACCAGCACCTTCTCAAAATTGTCCTGGCTCTCCTTTACACATGTCATGTCCTAAAATACTTCTAGGAGGATGCATTTCTCACTGCCGCTCATTTAACTAACTGTACACCCAGCTGTATTCTATCATATGTCTCTCCTTTGGACGAACTCCGTAAACATCATTATGTTTCTCATCTTGATTATTTGCTTCCGTTTTGAGTCTTTGTCTGTTCACTTATGTTCAAGTGCATAATCTTTCCTCCAAATTTGATCCCCGAGCCATCCGGTGTGTCTTTCTTGGCTACTCAAACTTCCAAAAAGGTTGCAAATGTTACGACCCACTCTTGAAACATCTCTTTGTGAGTCATTATGTGACCTTTGTTGAAAATGAGTCTTATTATCCCACTCCTTCAATTCAGGGGGAGAGATGCAGTGAATTTCAGTCAAAAAACATACCTGAGCCAATACCACCAGCCATACTGCCTAGAGATAACCCTAACCCATCCAAATTACTACCTTAGAAAAGTGGAAATGAGACTGATAAGAGATGGAACAATGTGCACTCCAGAAGACAAAACAGACAGAGAATAGGGCCCATCATCCCTGAAGTGGAACCAACCTTTGAACCTATGATGAGTCCTAGCTTAGTAGAAGATATTGAGTAGTTGTAGGTAGAAGAGGCTAATGACATAGAACTACCCATCGCCTTGAGAAAGAAGACTCGATTTTGCACCAAGCATCCTATTCAGAAGTATGTTTCCTACGCTGTTCTTTCTAAGAGTCACTAGAATCATGTTACTCACCTTCATAAGGTCAAGATTCTGAATACTATACATAAAGCCCTAGAGGTTCCTGAGTGGAAGGAGGCAGTTCTGGAAGAAATGAGGGCATTGAAGAAGAACGATACATGGGAAGTCTCTGCTCTACGAAAGGGAAAGAAGCCAATGGGTTGTAAATGGGTGTTTACACTAAAGTATAATGCCGACAGAACCCTAAACAAATATAAAGTCAGATTGGTGGCGAAAGGGTTCACACAGACACATAGGCTAGATTACAATGAGACATTTGCCCTGGTAGCAGAGTCGAATACCATTAGAGTTCTTCTCTCTATTGCATCAAATCTTGACTAGCCATTCCATCAGCTTGATATCAAGAATGCGTTCCTAAATGGGGAATTAAAGGAGGAAGTGTATATGACACTCCCACCTGGTTTTGACAAAAACCGTGGTCATCTAGTATGTAAACTTAAGAAGTCTAAATATAGCCTCAAGCAGTCTCCTAGAGCATGGTTTGGTAGGTTTTCAACTGTTCTCAAAGGTGAAGGCTACAAACAAAATTTATCAGATCACACCATGCTTGCCACAAGAAAGGAAAATTTGGTAAACATTCTCATAGTATAGGTAGATGATATTATCATCACAAGAAATGATGACAGAGAAATGGATTGAATAAAAGCATCACTAAACAAAGAATTTGAAGTCAAGGATCTTGGAAGATTAAGAGATATTTCTTGGGCATGAAAGTGGCAAGATCAAGTAAGGAAATATATGTCTCCCAACGGAAATACATTCTTGATTTGCTTAAAGAAATTGGTATGCTTGGCTGTAAACCTCATCTATCTGTCTCATACTAGACCAAATATTATATTTGCAGTAAGTGTAGCAAGTCAACATATGTACTATCCTAAGAAGAAGCATATGGAAGCGGCCTATAAGATTCTCAAGTATCTAAAAGGTACACCTGGTCAAGGATTATTCTTCAAAAAGAATGATGATAGATCAATTGCAATCTTTATAGATGCTGACTGGGCTGAAGGCAGGGAAAATAGTATATTAACATTAGGCTACTGTACTTTTGTTTGGGGAAACCTTGTGACATGGCAAAGTCCAAAACAGAGAGTTGCGTCCAAGAGCAGTGAGTCGGAATCAAGAGCCCTTGCACAATGGAATAATGGAGGGGTTATGGTTAAAGAGGGTGACTGAAGAGGCCCAAGTGGACGTGAGTTCTCCACTAAAACTCTATTGTGACAGCAAAGCTACCTTAAGTATGGCTCTCAACCCTGTGCAACCAAGCATGTCAAGGTTGATTGGAATTTCATAAGAGAGAAAGTTGAAAATGGCATCAGAGCAAGGATTTGCGTTTTTACGCATTCTCTTCGGTTTGGTGAGTTGAGTTTAGGTGTTACATGCTTAGGAAGTACCCATTTGATTTATATGATGTCGTTTTCTTGGTCTGTAGAAACTAAAATTTCTGATATGAATGCTAGTCATTTACCTGAAAATTCTGTATATCCTAGTAATGATACACCTTTGCATGCAAAATTTATTCCTTTTACTGCTTTAGGAGTACTTGTCTTTGTGAACATAAACAACTTAATTGGAATAATGGATATATGATCTCTAAAATAGGAGATTTACCCTCAAAAAGACTTTTTGATATATTAGGACATATAAATACGGTAGATGAAGAACAAAAAGAATCTGAATTTCTTAGATTAGATTTAAGAGATCAAGCACAATTAGGACCATATTTAGATATGACTAGATTTAAAAATCCTTTTCTTTCTTTTAGAGAACCTTTACATAGTAAAATTCAGTATACTTTAAATGATTTGGAAAAAGTAAATGAAAAACTTGAAATTTTAGAACAAAAAGTAAACAAGATATTAGATATT
>JANTPZ010115701.1:0-13893 GCA_025593235.1 Vachellia pachyceras
TGGGAGAGAAATTCGATAAAAAGAACAACTCAACACCTGTGGCCCTTTCCTTGTCCCTCACTTCCACCATCTCCTTCTTGGCCATACTTGCTTTTCGTTCTCAATCTCTTTACTTTTGGACATATGTTCCTTTCATGCTTCAAATTGCTATTTTGACCATGTTCGGCTCCATTGTTGCTCTGTGGATCTCTCTCATGCTCTATGGCAAAGCTTTAACAACCTACGCAATTCTTGGCTCGCCAATCGCCATCCTTACAATCGTCTCACTGCCCATATTCATTGGTCCGACGTTGATGTCTATTTTTACCAAGGTTCCACCTCCTAACCGCAACGCCACAAGTGCCATCCACTACCGAAGATCACAGAAAAAGGAAAATGGGGCAGATTTGAACCAGGGAAATTAAGTGCATGCCTTATTGTCTTCAAACAACCGAATCCATCATCACTTCAATTTAAAAACATCTTGTGTGTGTGGTTTGATGGTCTTATTTCTCTTTTATTTGCAATAATGTGTGTAATAAGTATGCTACATTGCTGCTTCACTATCATAGTACTGTTCTTACGGTTTTGTGATATTTATTCCTTGGACCTCACTTCTTTAAGAGCAATTAGGTTTAACGGCATGAACAATTACGGTTACAATATAAATAAATACTCTGGATTTATAATTCAAAACGACACGTTTAAAAGAACTGCTACTGTTATTATTATTGAGCATGACGTGAATCCCCTATTACTGAACATTTTTATGCCGATGAATAAAAAATAGAATTATTCTCTTGATTTGAAATGGAAAAATGCATGTAACTTTAGTTATTTCTGAAATGGTAAGATCTTTGGTGTAAGAAGATGGGTTGATCCATATCATCTTGACTTGGTTTTGCCCTGCTCATCCGTTGACTTTAATGGTTACAAAATCTCATCTTTCAAAGATCCACATCCTTATCCTTTGTTAAATTTTTAAAATTTGGCTCCTTCCAGTCAAAATTCTAAGGGACTTCTAACTAATTAACATGTTTAATAAGTTGGTTAACTTAATAGCTCTTAAAATTTTACAATATATCCATAATTTCTTAATGGAAATCCCGAATTCATGTTGGAGGAGAAAAAACAAAGAAAGATAATTCAATTTCAGTTTCCACTTTTGCTTTGGTCACGAGTAGACGTGTACAAAAAGAAAAGAATTAATTTCTTTATATATAGTTCCTAATTTATGTGTGCAAGTTGTTGTTTGGATAAATATTCATTTACAGCAATAATATAATGGAGTTCGACATCAGTTTGGCTTACCATTTATGGACGTATTAGAAAAATGAAAATAAATAATATATGCATGCAAGTTATTGGTTTTCTGTATTATACAAATCTTGATATATAAGATAATATATATGAAATACGATCATCATTCTTCTACTTATCTATTAGCCATATTAAAACGTCTCGTGCATGAATTGGTAACATCTTGGCCGCTTGGAGATTATTACTGGTCAATGTATTTAAGAGCTCGTTTAGAAGTCTGTTTAATAATAATTTTTACGAAGTTTAAGACAAGACCTAGCTAGGTTTTGGGAGAATATCGTTTACGGATTCCAAGGTAAAACCTAAGTTTTAAAAGGAAAGAGAAAAGAGAATTGGCTTTTTAAAACTATAGGGACTGAGTTATTGGCTTTTACTAAATTCAAGGTAAAAAGTAAGTAGGAAAAAGGAAAGAAAAAAAAAGAAAATGAGGAAAGAGAAAATTTATTATGAGAGAGTGTATGATTTGACAAGAAAATAACTTTTTTAAAAACCTAAGTTTGAAACCTATGTTTTGTTTCCAGAATAGCTTTTCTAGAAAATTTGAGTACTTGGATAAAACCTAAATTTTGAAACTAGGAGCCAAACAAGCTCTAAGTCTTATTAATGCACTAGTTAGATAAGTCTTATTGGAGCAATACTATATAATATTATTACTTATATTCTTTTCTCCCTTCAATTTATTATCAAAGTGCGTGTTAAATTTTTTGTTCCATTTACGAGTCATATTAAAGTAACAAAAGTTTCTCTTTCTCTTGGCTGGTGAGGTTGGTATTCAAGGACTGAATTGTAATTTTCCATAAATAAATATTTAATTTTTATTATCATATTAAATCCCTGATATTTTCTTATATATATTATTCATTTTCTAAAATATAGGGATTCAATTTTAAAATCGTTAAAACTACATGGACTAAGTTGTAGTGAATCAAAGTTTAGGAATTGAGTTACAGCTAATTTAAAAATACAAGGACTTAATTGTAGTGAATCGAACTTTTATAACATGTGTTCAGTTTTTTTAAACACATTTCCAGCTCCTTAAGCTGCCATATTCAAACCAGCTGAAGAGAGAAAGGAAAAGAGAGCAACCGTGGCACAAGAGGAAGCAAGGAAGAAGGGAAATCAAGTGAAACTCAAGGTAAGAGCTTGATTATTTCTATAGAATTGATCTAGGACCTCTTCTCTCTCTTTTGAATGGTGTAATTTTTGCTATGTGTGGAGTATTTTTGCTGCTGAAAATTTAGGTTTTAGAAAGAGAAAATGAAGACTTGCAAATCAATGCTATGCATGATTTGGAGCATTTTGATGGTTGATTTGAGCATGTAGTAAATTTTTGACATCAAACCCCCATGTGGCTGCTGCTGGACGAAATTTAACATGAAAAGGGGAGGAAGGTTTTGTGTAATTAAATGATGGGAAACTAATCTAGAAGTAGGATTATGCAAGTGTATGGAAGGAATTGTTGCAAAATCTCATTTTTCCCAATTTTTTATGATTGAGGAATGAGTGGGGTTTTCATTATTTTGATGCTTCCAATAGATTTAGAAGGAAAAATTGTGCAGGGTAGAAGTGATGAAACAAATTTAGAAGCATTTGAATCAAAATTGGAAGATTTAGAAATTTAAGGCTTGAAATTATCATGATTAAGTTTCATGGATTTTTAGGTGTTATAATGCATTTTAAATGACATGATTTTGATGCCAAATGCATTATATTATGTGTAGGAGTGTTATTTGCAAAGGGAAGAGCTCAAGGTGCAAGTTGCGTAACCATTTGGAAAACTCATTTATAAAGTTAGACAATTGAGGTAGCAAAGCCACTATCTTTTGCATTAATATTGTTCATGGTGCAGGTTGTTATTAATGAATTTTGCCATGTTTGTTTGATAGAAAATGTGCTATTTGTTATTATTTATGAAAGTCATAATATGTGTAAATTAATTTCCAAGTGATAGCATTTTATATGCATGCATGGCTAGATTGATGTTAAGTGGCAATCATGTATATTAATGTCATTCATTGTGATTTTGTTAGGGGGATTTCTTTGAAATCTCACTCTCCAATAATAACATCCTTCATGGCAAAATTCAAGGAGCAAAGGCAAGGAAGTGTAAGGGTAAGGTGGAATTTTGAATGCCAATTCATATGGAAGTTTGTACAAGTTGATCATGTGGCTTATATGCACTTATGAATGATTGTACACTAAACTTCCTACTCTATGAAGCATGATGTATGTGATGTGAAAATAGACCAAACATGCTATATTATTATGTGAATTGATTATATGCATAAAGGAGAGGAATGTGTACATGCAAAATAACTTAAAAAGGTACCAATATCCTTAGTAAAAGTCAAAATTTAGGTGAAGGTAAAACAGGGAAAATGGAGTTCAAATGGTTTGAAAATTTCCAAACAAATACTACGCATTCCAAATTTTAAAATGAGCCAAATTTTTCCAAATTTTGATGTGTAGGCAGAAAGTTATGATTTTCCAAATTAAAGTAAAAAATCTGAAAATTTGAAAAATGACCATATAAACAATAGAAATTCACGCAATTATTGTATTAATTGGGTAAGGATTTGACCAAATGAGTATTTTTGCTGTAGATAAATTAATAATATTTAATTAAAAACTTGAACAACTGGTTTTCAATTTTTTTAGAATTAGTTATGAATTTTTAAAGTTAGTTTAAAAATATAAAATTTTGTCTACTGAATAGTAAATTTTAGTAAGTTTTAAAATTTCTCTTGTTCAAGTGATATAACTTAGATCTCTAATACATATTAAAGCTTAAAGAGAGGTGTCAGCTAAGTATGATGTAACCCAAAACAAGTTCTAATGAATAAGGAAAGATCACATGCATGGGAAATGTGATGCGAATAAAACAAGTCTATGATGATCCACCTCTAGATGTACTTCATGTCTGTACGTATAATCCTTTGGATCAAGAGTGCAGAATGGTCTGGGCCTTACGTATATGATCAATATCTGACTTGATTGTTATCATACTACATTTTGTTCCTAGGAGAAAACACCACTCGGTAATTTTAAGATATTAACGAAATTAAATAAAATTATTTGAAAGTATTTATTTTGATCATTTTCTTAAAATTAATTTATCATAACTTATAAATTGATGCACAATCTAATGATGCATATATAAATCCATGGTCTTTTTATTTAAATTCAATTTTCTATTATTTATTCTAAAATGACTAAAATATATACCTATCAATTCGTTTTAGAAGGAACTATCTTCATCTAGTTATATGATATTATACAGCTAGAACAATCTTTGGTCCATATATATATGATACTGTATCTCCAACTTCAAGTTTGTCCTAATTTTTATTTTAATCTTTCAAGCTTTAAACAATAAATTTTAGCACCTTAAGTTTTATTCCATTTAAAATGTAAATATCTATAATTTAATAAAAACATCGATCATTTTGTCATTGAGAAACATAAACTTATATTTTGAAACTTGGATGCTCAAACAAAAATGAGGGAAAATTTGAAAAATAGTTGTATTAACCCATTATTTAATATTCATTGGATACTGTCTTCGGACTATTTTGTTTTGTGAGCTGAATGATTCCATTCCTCTTAACACCCATAAGAGAAAGCATTACACTTACTATTATACTGCATACAGTATCAGAAACAGCTACCAACCAACAACTCAACAAACAAACAAAAAACAGAATTCATCCAAACATCATCAAACTCCCTTGAATCAGCCTACAATATCTGTCTACAATATAAAATTCACAGAAAAAATTAAACACATTATTTATAAGTTATAGCAATGCAGCTTCATACATCGTTATGGTGTTAACTAGAAGTCACATTATTTATAAATAATTCATATAATAATTTATGAAATACATAATTTTTCTTTTAGGAGAATTTTGCATAACAACCTCATGGGTTGACTTACAGTGCTCATCAAATACGAAAAGCATCAAAATCCGGACCAATTAAATCTAATATGAACTTCTAAATTTAATTTTATGCTATATTTCTAAAGGAATATTTTAATATGTGCAGAATATAAAATAATGGTAATATTTTAGCAATATCACTTTTTCAAAAATGATTTTTATTTAACAAATTAGTTCAAATTTTAATCCTTTAAACTGTATTTAGAGGGTGTAGATACTTATCCTTGCAATGAGCACCGAAACCGGTTGAGTTCCCAATCCTAGAGGTATATTTTACCTCTGAAATCCATAACCTGTAAAGTGAACTTTATCATCTCCCCTCGTGTTTGGCAATATATCTATAATATCTTGTCATCTACTGAATTTTTTAGTCTGCTTCAATCAAATGCCAAAAGGAAAAAAAAAATTCTTCAGTTCCAATCAGTCAACAATACTTTTATCTAAACTTTTCCTTTTTCAAACATTCACATTCTCTGAAAAGAACTCTTGAGTATTATATTATATCCCGAAGAATTGAGCACGGCATGATTCTTTCAATAATAACATGCTAAAACGGTACTTCTCTGTTTTCATTATATCTGACAACACCTAAAAAATCTTAAAATCTCATTAATTTTAAATTAAAATTTAATAACTCTTCAACTGTACATTTATTCAACATACACTATACTGCATAAGAACAAAACCTGCAGATAATTGATAAAGAGTAAAATTGTGCATTTATATAAAAAAATTTAATGATACAATATATAGATAGAATAAAAAAGCTTTTTCTCCCTGTCTTATCAATCTAATTTCCAATAAATCTATAACCGAATTCTATATATCATCTCCTCTCCTGTCTGGCAAAATATCTATATATCACCTACTGAATTCTTTTTGCATTGTCATTTCTTCTGTCCATATATAATAATAAAGCATGAAGTGATTCTCAATTATTGAACATTTTTTATGGCGATGGCGTGATTCGCATGTTCACTATTACTAGTCAACATAACTAAATAATTCATCAGTTCAATAAGTCCTTTTAATTTATAAAAATATCTTGGACAATTTCTAATTAATATTCTTCTCTTTTCTCAGTTATCAGGTGCCTGGTAAATTACTTGTTCGATTATCATGTCATTTTAAAGTAATATAAGTCTTTTTCACTTGGTACGCACTAATTGGTAGAAGCAACGTCTCTAGATTGCATGTATGAATGACAAGAAAGTTGGAAAATTGTGTTGGGGGGTTTTAAGCTTGTAAAATTTATGCCATTGAAGCACATTTTCCTATAGTTTATTATATTTTGTGGTGCATTCATACATATTTCTGGATGTATACGATACTAAAATGTGCTTGGGCTAAAGTTGTAGATTTTTGAAGTTGATATTGTATATTTTGCTATGTTTCATCAACTTTGGCTTTTATTGATTTTAGTGTTTTGTTAGGATGATGAAGCAAGCCATTTAATTATACAACGAGTTATTTGAAGTGGAAAACAATGTTTGAGAAGTTGAAAATGGGTTTAGGGAGTGAAGACGCATGCCAAGAAAAGAAAATATAAGACAAGGGAAAAAAAGAGTTTTTGCTTAAATTAACAAATTCTCTTGCTCCAGCAAAGGCAAAACAGAGAGAAATTGATTGCAGCCAACATCAAACAGAGAGTAATTGGCAGCAGCCAGGAAAGCTTTGGCTGCATCCAACGGTGAATTTCTAAAGCTGTGTTTTAGTATCAGGGATGAAATTATGGCTCTATATTCACTCAAACTCGTTGCCAGCCGTCATTCTTCACTTCTTGGCTGTTCTTGGAGCCATTCTCTGCTAGGTTTTGAAGGTTTGAGGCTTGGGATTTAAGGATTGAAGTTTGAAGAGATTTGAAGCCAATATCTTGAGTTTTTCTCCGTCTATTTTATTAATATGACTGTTTTAATTAGTTGTATTTGTGGATATTTTCTGAAAATGGGTAGTTAATTTCTTTTATTAGTTAATGATATATATTTGTTAATTTTATCTTTTGCTTAATGCTTCTAAGTTTGTTGCCAATGTTTAGATTGGTTTGTTCATTTGGGTTATACTTGAGGGAGACAATTGAAGTGTAGAACTTGGTTAAATGTGGTTTGGTGGCAAAATACAGATATATTTACCATCCTCGGCATTGTTATACTGATGAATAGATTGTGCATCCTAGTGGAAATATGACTCGATAGAGTTTTGTCAAGTGCTTTTGAACCTTAGACTAGCACATAAATTTATTGAAATGCTATTTGAGAGAAGATTAATTAAACTTTATGAAGTGCAAAATATCCTAAGCTCCATTTAATCCTTGAAGTTGAAGAATAACTTTTTTATATTAATTTCTAATTTTAGTATGGGTTTATTTCATAGTCACCCTTCACTTTTGATATTTTTGTCACTCAAATTAAGTGAAAGTGTCACAATCATTGTTTAATCAGGTTTTGGAACTAAATCCTCATGGAACAATATTGTACTTATTTTATTACTTATCACAATCCATGACATACAGTGGGTTGGCCTGAATCACGTTTTTAACGCTACTGCTCAAAGTTGGGAAGAAGACAAAAGTTGGGAAGATGAGTAACAATCCAGGAAGGAAATGGTAGTCAAGATGTTTTTGGTATTGCGCTGTGCTCGTTATATATATTATTTAAAACAAGGATGACCTGTTAATTGGTTTCTATATATATGTCTCTCTGTTTTTCTTTGTTCTCCACATTATCTTTGATCTTTCTACTCATCTCCTCTCTGGTTCTTCAAGATTTGGTTGGTGAAGTCACCATCTCATTCTGCTATTTTTGGTAGACCTTTCTTATTCTTCATTTTCTTCTTCACGCTTAATTGGGTACCATGGTTATATCCTCTATTTAGGATTCTTGTTTGCTCTTGTCCAAATTCCATATAACTAACTATCACTCATATTTTCATATACACCATTTCAATGTTTGAAGAGTTATGTTATTTTGAAAATACATCTATAAATTCGACGTGTACTGAGACATTAACAGAATTGAGTTTATTTGAATAGCCCTCCAATAGCCCAATTCAGGTTTGGAGCCTCTAAATGCCCCCTCTCTAATATGCCCTTTATAACGTTCTGACGTCTTTAATGTTTTTTCCTTTTTTTCCTTTTCATGTGATCGTTAAGTTTACACAAAATGAGTTACATTTTGATATTTTATAGATGTACAATAGCGCAGTTTTGAATACTTTTTAAAAGTTTTCAAAAAAAACTCTAAATTTATGCATTACTGATTTATTTTTAAAAAAATCATAAATGATTCGAAACCGCACCATTCTATGTTGATAATATTTCAAAATGAAACAAATTTTTGGTAGAATACAATGATAAAAAGAAATAAAAAAACCTTTTGGGATGTTAGAAAATTTTAAGGTGACATTAGAGAGCATTAGAGGGAGGTACATATGAAGATGCCTGGTGCGGTAATTCAAGTGAGAAGCATGGTTGAAAGTGAAGTTGATCATTAAATTCTACATAAAGACATGATAAATATATTCTTAGGTCATGAGATTGTATTAATTAATATCCATTGAAGCCAATTTTGTAGGGGACAATGAATTCGGAAGTCATCGCTAAAGACGTAGGGATCTTATCTAAGGCAGCCAATAAAGGCAAGTGGCCAAAAGTCCTTAAAATATATAGGAAGAAAAGGGAACTTCGCAAAGCCGAGATAAAGCCGACAGGGTACACAGCGTTACAAATGGCGGTGAATTGTGGGGAAGAGAACGTGGTAGAATCCATGTTGGACATTGTTTGCACAAAGACGACTAACGAGGAGGACGAGACGAAGTCTTTGTTACCATCTGTGGATGAAAATGGAGATGAGAAAAGGCTTGTCCTTGGGGTTGAGCACGAGTCAGGTAATACTCTTTTGCATTTAGCAGCTTCAAATGGGAGTCTTGGAATCTGTAAGAAGATCGATAAGGCAGAGCCCTCCTTGATTGGAAGACCTAACAAAGCCGGCGAGACACCTCTCTTCATGGCGGCTCTCAACGGCCATGGAGAAGCTTTTCGTTGGCTTCATGATCGTCAAAGGGATGGTTCTCAAGGTTCTTCAATTTCAACCCGTGATGCTCAGTATAAAAGGGATGACAATGATACCATTCTTCACTGTGCAATTGCAGGAGGATATATTGGTAAATAGAAACATTGCTCATTACGAAGATTAAGAAAACTAAATAAATTACTTAATTATCACATATTTTATGTGATATTTCTAAAATGCTAATGTTTATTATATTAGATTATATATCATTTTATAAATTGGTTTGAAGCAAAACGATAAATATAAATATTTTAAAAGTAATTTATTTAATTTTCTCAATATGCTTAAATTAATTTACTAAATCTTATATTAAAGATCGGAGGGAGGGATATAGTATTATTCACTTATTCAGGTGCATATATGTGGGTTGCTTTCATTTCGCAGATGTGGTGAAGGACATAGTTGACCTATACAAAGATTATATGAAAGAGATGGCTCTCACACGCAATAAGAAGGGATTAACCCCACTCCATATCTTAGCTGTGACCCCTTCAGCTTTCAAAAGTACCGATCTCCCTCGTCAATCTTTCGCTGTCAAACTCCTTTATGACTGTAAGTACCATGTGTTTCTGTGATTTCATGCTTGGAATGATGACAGGTTTCTGTTTTTAAATTTTAAGCTTCCCGTAACCATTTTCACAATATATCTTTCCATATATATATATATGTGGAGGCCTTTCCTTACAGATCTTTTTCAACAAAGTGAGACAAGAGCATAGTTCACACATTTTGCGATTTTGTTGGTCCATTGTTAAACCAAGTAGTACTCTTGGTTGAAATTTCTCTAATGTGCCCCATTTCAATATAAAAAAAAAACATGATAAATGAGTGTGACTTGTTCGTTTAAAATCAGGCGTCAGGGCCCTGACGAACGCATTGTTAAATCATGCTAAAAGCGTCAGGGCCCAATTTATTTTTATATTTATTTGAAAGGCCACATGAAACACCCCACTGAGTGAACTGAAGACTATATGATTCAGGCTTTTTGAGAAGAAAATCCATGTGCAGTTTGCAAGATCACCGTCTTTGAAGACTAGACTACTATTTTCTTGTATAAGAATCTTACTTGACAAATATGGTGATCTGGCTTACTCATACATATTTATAAACTAATAAAATCTGTGACTTCTTTTTGCAGATCTTCCTGATGATGGAGCCTCATTTTTGTCAATAACTGTGATTCTACTATGTCTTTTGGCCTATCTCCTGTTACGCCCCCTAGCTATAGGAGGTACGCCATGTCAATATGTCTACCTTTTTAAGCGAAAATCGTGTGTGTGTGTGTAAGCATACGGACATGATTTATCTCTATATATATATATATATCAACCATCATTAAACTCCCAAAAACTAAAACCGCCATGAGCCATTAATCAATTAAGGTCCCTACCAATGAAAACATTTTCATTTTGTGGTGTGGTATGCTTTGTGTATTTATGTCGATAACTATTGAATAAAAGTAATTCCATGAGGGTGTTTATACAAATCAAGATAAAATTCTTATATACTTAGCTCGTATATCGTAAATTACGTTAGAAAATTAGTTCAACCATTAATTCAAACAGACCTTAATTGGTCATATTATACTGCTCTATTGAAGTTTAAATTTCAGAAAATCCTAATAATATTGATTTGGGTTAAACTCAATGTCCAGATACAAAAGTTTAAATGACCATATTTTACTTTAATTATACATAATTATAAATTATTTTTTAATATTATTTTCTAAAAAATATTTTGCTGTAACTGACTTGATGAGGAACTTGTACATAGAAAATCCGCTCCCTGGAATACGGAAAATGAGGAAGAAGCACGCATTGTCTCTTCAAATATTGGAAGAACTTCTTGGACATGCTTCCTGTGAAGTTATCTCAGCAAAACCATATGAAGAGGACAGCGGTAAAAATATTTATTTAAACCCATAGCGTTAGTTCATATAATCATTCTTGACCTCTACCGTTGGACCAGGTAATGATAAAATATTGAGTAAATTACATCCATATGTTCTGAGTTTTATTCCAATTATACAAAATTTCTTAAGAAAAATTAAGAAAAAAACTTCGTTAAAAACGAAACTTTAAATTATACATATCAATCTTGGATAGTTTTATTAAATTAACAAATTCTCTTTAAATTTTCAAAATGCATGCAAGTTTTATAATATAAATCAATTGAAAATATTTGTCCAGTGCCATCTGAAATTACATGGTCCTTTGTTTTTCGTACTTTTTCACTAAAATATTACATCCTATCTACATTATGCTGACATCAGAATTACCTATAGATCATCAAAGAATAATGGTGGGTCAAGTTTCATTAAATAATCAGACATATCAATTCAATGAATTGTAGATTTTCCGTAAGAATAAGGTTTTAAGTTAGCTTGCTTTTTCTCTGCAACCACGATAACCTAATTTTGTGATTTGTATTTTGAATTATTGATAGAGGTGGGATCTAAAATAGTTGACGCACCCCTAATGATTGCTGCTAAGAATGGTGTAATAGAAATGGTGGAGAAGATCTTTAAATCATTTCCATCTACGACGAAAGATGTGAATGAAGAGGGGGAAAACGTAATTCTATTAACTGCAGAGAAGAGGCAGACCTGGTTGTACAAGTTTTTATGTGAAGAGGGTAACCAAAGTTTATTCGGGCAAGTGGATAAAAATGGAAACACTGCAATGGACTTGGCAGACAAGCTGGACATCAACCTAAGGCAGAACACTACCATCATAGAGGAATACAAGTGGTTTGAGGTGCGTATCTTTTTTGCCATTACAATTTCCATAGCTTGCCAACAAACTATTCGTTGAGATAGTAGACGGTCTCAGCCCCAAATGAAGGAGAATATAAATTTAAATCTTGAGAAACATGTTGTAAGGGCTTTAACCGCTCCCAACCCGACAAAGATTTGTCTTATGTCCAAAGTGACCTGGGGACAATCTTTAAGATATACAAAAAAAAAAAAAAGCACTCTTTAGCTTCGAGTCAAAGATCTTTTCAAAACGTTGTGTGAATATATATAGATATATAGACATATACATATATATAATATAAATTGGTTGGTAATGCAGTTGGTGAAAAGTTCAGTGCCTTCTGAATTGTGGGAGATTTACAACAATGAGAGGAAAACTTAGAAGAAATCTTTACGGATAGTCATGAGGAACAAATGAAAAGTGACAGAGAGTGGTTCAATCAGACCTCACAAGCAGGTCGCGTGGTGTCAACTCTAGTTGCGTCCATGGCTTTTTCCAATGTGACAGGAAATTTCGATAAAAACTGTAATATCCGCATTTCTGTAGTTTGAACTAAATGCTAGATTGGTAATTATATGATGATTTAATGCCATGATTGTGGAAATATAGAAAAAGAAAATGCCAATGGATAAGGAAGATTATGGGTGACTAAATCCCTAAGCCTTGAGAATTTAAGTAAAGATGACCAAAGGGCAAAATAGTCATTTGGTATAAGTGACAAGGGTAAAATGGTCATTTCAATTAAAAAGGCTCAGGGCATAAAATGTTATTATATAGAAAGGACATTTTGGTAGTTTGGTCAAAAGTCGACAGAAAAGTCAAAGTTGACCAAAAAGTCACGGTTAACCAAAATGTCAAAATTATCCAAGGGTAAAGTTGGAATTAAGGAAGAGTAGAAAACGTAATGGTGTTTTGGTAAATATGTGGAAAGAATAAAGAGTAATGGCATTTTTGTAATTAAGGATTTTTAGAGGGCTAAAAGACTGAGAAATAATTATTCGAGGTAGCAGGAGTCATCAAATGCCGGAGACCCAAACTGAGAAAAGTTTGTTAGGTTATAAAGTAATTAATAAAATTATTACACGGTACCCGGTGCGGGCAGTTTCGCTGTACGAAGAACAACAATGCCCGAAAAGCCCAAAAAAGTATTTTCTTAGAAAATTAATTACGGAAAATCCGAGAAGAATTTTGAGGAACGGACAAGAGCTTGAGAATCAGGGAAAAATATAGAATTTTTCCATGTCCTTAAGTCAAATTGGCCTCCGGAAGCACATTTTACGGTGTTGCACGCAAACCGAGGAATCCTGACGAGTTACGAGGAAAACCTGAAAATGCTTTGGGCTATGACATGATGCCACCTAGGCAAGAAAGCCTAGGGAATGGTGTCACATGAGAGAGAAAGTCTCCGGAGAAGTAAAAAGGAAGTTACCCGGATAAAAGGTTACTTTACGGAAATGCGTGCCACCGGATCAAGTAACCGGATAGTCAGGGAACTAGTCAACCCAACCAAGACTTGGAGGGCAAGCTAAGAGTAATGATGACAACTTTTTCACTCACCACAGGAGCTTGACATTTGGCACAATATCCTCCCTTAAGATCAAAACTTGGTGGCCAAGTAAAAATCCTAACCATTCATTATTTCAAGAACCTTTTTAATAAGTTAAACTCTCCATTTGGCTCTCAAAATTTCTGCCACCTCTCTCCCTCCATTTGGTCAGATTTTTCTCTCCCCCAAGCTCCCAAAAAACGTCACTTTGCTCCCAAGGAAGAAGAAGAGAGCTCTCACACAACCTTAAGGTAATCACCCAAACAACCAACTCTTTCCATTTC
>JANTPZ010115703.1:0-16819 GCA_025593235.1 Vachellia pachyceras
CACCTTTTTATAATGAGAAATGAAATTCCTAAAGGGGAATGATATTTGAGAACAAAAGAGAGAATAAATTTTATTTTAAGACAAAAAGATTAGGAAATGCTGAATCAAGATTAAAAAGGTCTTTTAATGATTTGATCATAAGATGCGATCTACTGATATATTCTTAAAAGGAAAATTAATCAGAGAGTTCTTAAAGTTTTTTAAATTTCGAATCAAATATTTGAATTTTTCCTCTATTTATTAGATCCTTTAACTTTACACTATTAGGTTCGTTAATCCTAAAGGTTTAAAATTGTTAAAAAATGCTAATGGTGCTAAAATTTTCCATGACCTGTCTTCTTCCGCAGCTGCTTTAAAAAGTTTCAAACCAAGGCTGGTTTGGAAATCCGGTGGAAAATAATTTTTATTGAGTTCGAGGTAAAATCTAACTTTTAAGGAATATATTTTGGGAGAATAGTTTTTATGGATTTTGAGGAAAATCTAGGTTTTGAAAAGTTGATTGTGTTCGGGATGAGAATATCTTTTATGGATTTCGAGGCAAAAATTAAGTAGGAAAGATGAAAGAGAAAGAAAAAAATAGGAAAATAAAAATTTATTATGAGAGAGTGTGATTTGATAAGAAAATAGCTTTTTCAAAACTTAGATTTTGAAAAAATATGAGTACTTAAATAAAACATAGGTTTTAAAAAATGTGAGTACTTGAACAAAACCTAGATTATCAAATGTTAGGCCAAACGATCCTCAAGTCATCCTCCTCCCTTTGCTCATTCCTCAACATCTTCAATTTTCCTCAACATCATTGTCTTCGCTTCTACATCTCAACATATTTAATCAATTAACGATTAAATTTAATATGGATAACAGTCATGGCAACAATGCAGCTTATTTAATATGATTTAAAAACTCTTGGGATGACGTTGAAACCAGAAAATCTTTTAGTTACCTAATGCTCCAGAATGAATAGTTTGAATACAAATTTATACTTCAACCCTATATATTATAGGATTATTTACTAAGCTTACTTTTATCTAACGTCATACTTTCCATATCAATTTCATTCCTCTTGTAATTTCACCAGTTAATAATGTATCCAAGTGTAAGTTGATTAACTATTAACTACTTGTGTGTGTGTGTGTGTATATGTAGTTAACTTTTTATTTTTTTTAAGTACATGTATCCTTCTCCTGGAGGTAATATTGGTTAATTAAGTTTGGTTAACCATTAAATACAACTAAAACATCAACAAATCCTTGTACTGCAAACAGGCCACCAAATTTTAACTGACAGCAACCCAACGCATAAGTGTTTTTTATTTTATATATAAATTGGCAACAACACTTTCCATTAAAAAAAAAGAGGAATTCATTAATCAATAGTCACATTGCACTCAAGCGTGCACATACATATGAGATGTCAATTTCTAAGCTAAAATTCATGTCAAATAGAAGAAGATTCACAAAATATCATGATGAAAATTGAATCGAGCTCTTCGCTTCAGATGTACGTGTCTTAATAAATCCAAAAGCTTCATATCTTGGTGAGTTGATGAATTGTTGTGCAACCCACACCAAACGATTTGTCCAAAAGCTTTCTTTCAAGAACTTCCTTAATTCCTATCTTTTTTTTTGGCTGAATCACTTGTTATAGAAGTGAAAACCTCTCTGACCTTTCTACATACAGCTTGTGATTTTGATCTGTTAAGTTCTCTTCCAATTCTTCACCTTGTCACACTGTTTCATCACCCCATACTCGATCTTCCTGAATTTGCTTCGGTTCTCTCCGCTAAACCGATCCTGTATATCATAATCGATCTTGCATGTGTGTGTGTCGTCCAATAAACACTAATACTAAATGAAAATAAGATTTCGTTTTTCCCCTTCTTAAAGAACTGGTGCTTCATGAATGCCAAGTGTTCGACCTATTGCAGGTTTCTTTCTTGAAGTCCGATCAAGATGTCAGGGCTAGCTAGAAACTGATGGTTCGTATATGATATCCGGCCCTGGAGATCTTATAACTGCTATTGAGCCATTACTGAAACTTCTCTGCCTCACAATGATAGGACTGTTTCTAGCAAACAAAAGAATGCAAATTATCCCCATGGCTACATTCGAACTCCTTAGTAAGCTAGAGTTTTCTCTGTTCTTTCCATGCCTAATCTTTACCGAACTGGGTAAAAGCATTACTCGGAAGAACTTCAGAGAGTGGTGGTCCGTCCCTATCAATGTGCTTGTGAGTGCATGTTTTGGCTTCATACTTTCAGAGTCTGGAACAAATTAAACGCAAAGACGATGAAACTTTCTGTATATTCATTATATATTTTCCATGTACAATGCACTCTTGATATATACAGTGAGGGTAAAATTATCCAGAAGGTTCTAATGTTGTATGGCCTTATACATTATTTGTAGTGTACATGTAGTGGATCAGCCTGTGATAATGTGGGCTTCTGTTTAGTTTGGGCCTCATGGATAGTAGAAACATTTGTGGTGCTAACATCCCCCCGCAAGTTGAATGGTAAAGGCTTGACTGTGGTAAAGGCTTGACTGTGAGACTCGAATGAAGTTGAAGAAAGCGGTTGGTAACCAATGGTTTGGTGAGTATGTTTGCAAGTTGATCTTGAGATGAAATGAGGGCAATCTGAATGGCCTTTGCTGCAACTCTTTCACGGACAAAATGATAATCCAGGGCAATATGTTTGGCCAGGGAGTGGAACGTAGGATTAGAAGCGAGGTATGTGGCCCCAAGATTGTCACAGTAGAGTACATGAGAGTGAGGCAAATGAAGATGTAGTTCACTTAGAAGATTTTGAATCCTGATCATTTCACTTGTGGTAGAGGCAATAGCACGATATTCAGCCTTGATACTGGAATGTGAAACCGTAGGTTGTTTCTTGGAGCTCCAGGAGATAATATTAGACCCAAAGAAAATGAGGTAACCAGCAGTAGAGCGATAATAATCACGACAACTTCCCCAATCAACATCAGAGTAGACATTAAGTTGAAGTGGATGAGATGTGGTGGTGGCAGAATGAAGAGTGAGAGGTATAGAGTGCGACAGATGGAGACCAAAATGATAAGTGCCATACAAGTAGCGCAGGATGCGCTTAACGGCAGACCAGTGATAGTCAGTGGGAGCATGCATAAATTGGCAGACTCTATTAACTGCAAACGAGAGGTCAGGACGAGTGAAAGAAAGATACTGCAGACCACCAACAATGCTGCGATAGAGGGTAGGATCAGAGAAGGGTGAGCCACTATTGTCAAGCTTGGAGTTGATAGCCATGGGAGTGGAAACACAGGGTGAGCATTGGACATTTTGGCACGATGAAGGAGATCAAATGTGTACTTTTTCTGGAACAAAATCAAGCCAATGGACACAAGGCATACCTCAATACCAAGGAAATAGTGAAGGTGGCCTAAGTCTTTAATAGGAAAAGATAATTGAAGGTTATGAACAAGGTCAGTAACAACTGAATCAGAGGAACTAGTCACAATTATATCATCAACGTAAACGAGTACATAAAGATGAAAAGTGGTGGAATGGTAAAAAAAGAATGAAGGGTCAAACTTTGAAGCTAAGAATCCAAGTTGGAGAAGACGAGTATTGAGACACGAGAACAGGCTCTCGGAGCCTGCTTGAGACCATAAAGTAAGCGATTTAGTTTGCAAACATAATAAGGAAAATCATATGCTTGAGGCCAGTGGGTTGTGTCATATATACAGCTTCATCAAGAAAACCATGGAGAAAAGCATTTTGTACATCAAGTTGTTGCTTAGGCCAATGATTTGAAACAGCCAGAGAAAGAATAAGGCGAACAGTTACCGGTTTGACCACCGGAGAAAAGGTCTCGGAGAAGTCTGGGCCTTCCTGTTGGTGAAATCCCTTGGCCACCAGGCGAGCTTTGTAGCGATCAACGACACCATATGGGGTGTATTTTATGCAGAAAATCCATTTGCAGCCTATGACATTTTGATCTGCGGATGGAGGGACGAGGCTCCATGTGTTGGTGTCAAGCATAGTTTGAAATTTGTCGACCATCACTCTGCGCCACTGAGGAGATTTGAGAGCATTGGAGATAGAGTGAGGCACAGAAGGAGTGAGTGCAGCAGTAAACGTACGTGGTGGGGGCCACGGTATAGTGCCGTTAGTGAAGATTTTTGGTTTGGATATATGAGCCCACGATCAAGGAGTCATGGGATGAATGGAGGTGGTATGGGGACTAGGTTCAAAGGGAAGAGAGGAGCTCGAGGTGGAGGAAGGGATGGTGGACGGCGAGCTGTGTGAAGAGGGAGAGCAGGCTGGTCGACAGGTTGGTGAGGAAGGAGAGATTGTAGTGTCAGCAACGTTAGGTGAGGGGAGTATGTCAGAGAGTGGGGAAAGAGGTGAGGTGGCAAAAGGACGCGTGATGAGTGAGCGTAATGTGGCTGGGGCGCGTGGCAGTGGGGAGAGTTTGGTGTCACATGGGTGGGAGGTAGGGATGAATGAATGGAATTGGGCTGGGCTTGTGTCATGAAAGGGAGGAAGGTTGGGCTGGAGTCTGAGGATAAGGTGGAAGGCGTGGGCGACGCGTAAGACATAAATGGAAAATGGGCTTCATCAAAGCGGACATCACGGGAGATGTAGATACGACCAATGTTGGGATCAAGAAGATGTATCCAAGGTGATTTGAGTTGTATCCCAAAAATACACAGAGAATAGACCTTGGTTCAAGTTTGTGTTTAGTGTATGGCCTCAAGTTAGGCCAGCATGCACAACCAAAAACACGTAGAAATTGGTAATTTGGTTTAGTGGAGAATAGGAGTTGAAATGGGCTGGTACGGTTAAGAGAGGGTATGGGAATTCTGTTTAGCAAGTAGGCTGACGTGGAGAAGGCATATGACCAATACTGACGAGGAGTGTGTGAGTGGGATAAGAGTGTTAGACCCATTTTAATGATAGTGCGATGGCATCATTCCACAGTGCCTTTTGTGTGTGTGTGTGGGGGGCATGATATTTGGTGATGGATGCCCAGAGAGGAAAGTAATTTGTGTAAGGTGCAAAATTCACCCCCAATCATATTGTATGGCCTTTCGTTTATGATTTAGCATATTTTCTACAAATGGTTTGAACTAAAGAAAAATGAAAGAAACTTCACCTTTAGTGAGAAGAGGATAAATCCATATATATGGAAAAATCGTCTATAAAGCAAACATAATAACGGAATCCATCGACATAGCCCCAAACATCACAAAAAAGTAATTGAAGAGGAGTTGATGATCTGTTGGATGATTGTGGTGAAGGTAAGCGATGACTCTTTGAAATGCTGCAGGCTTGACAATGAGAGGAAGCGGTCTTGTTGGAAAGAGGGAGTGTTGGAGTGGATAATGGCTTTAACAGTACGATAGGAAGGATGACCAAGATGATTGTTCCATAGAGGTGCAGACTCCGAGACATGTGCTGATACGAGGAGGTGGATGAAGGCCTTAAAGTGGATAAAGATTGTCATGGCTGGGTCCTTGAAGGAGAATGGTGTTGGTGTGTGAGTCCTTCACAAAGAAATAATCAGCGTGAAATGCAAAGAAGACATCATTATCATAACAAAATTGAGCAACTAATAAAAGATTTTTGGACATATGAGGAACATGAAGGAGTTTAGTGAGTAGAAAATTGCCAGTTGCAGAGGAAATGTGTCCAGTGCCAGTGTTTTGTATGGAGACTGGAGAGCCATCACCAATAAAAACAACATCCCGACCAGTACAAGGAGTTTAATGAATGTTGAGCTTGGAGACGTAAGGTGTCATATTATTGGTGGCACCTATGTCAGGATACCATAGCGTGTCATCTGTGGTTGGGGAGAAAGTTGAGTAATTAAAGGAAAAATGTGTGGTGGGGTGAGGTTGAAAATGAGGATCATATTGGTGGGGATAACAGAAGACGGTATGACATGGAGTATGACACAAAGCACAATTAGAAGGTGAGGAAAGTTGAGGTATGGCACGACCTAAACCCTTGAAACGATTTTGACTGCGAAAACCTCAGCCTCGACCAAAAAAGGAACGACCCCCATGGCCTCTAAAAGGAGGACGGGTACTAGGAGAGGTAACACGATATGATGGAGTGGGTAGAATGCCAGGAGAGGTTGGAGGTGAATGGATATGAGTGTTGGCAAGATTTGCTGTGATAGGTGAGCGGAGTGGTTGATGATGTTGATTTTAACGAGCTTCATAGGTTAGAAGATGGCTGAGAATTTCTTCAGCAGTAAGGATATCTTTACTAGTGGTTAAAGAAGTGACTACAGAGTCAAAATCAAGACCAAGGCCTCCAAGAAGGTAGATGTTAAAAATCAATGTTAGAAACAGGATTACCAGTGGCAGCAAGGGAATCAGCAATAAGAGTGGCCCGTTGAAAGTATTCAGAAATAGATTCTCCCCCTTTTTTAAGATGTGTGAGTTGTTGATGCAGTTGAAGATATTTTGCTTGAGATTGTTGAGAGAAAATCATTTCAAGAGCATACCACATGGCTCATGAAGTTTTGTGGTGTATGACTTGAGCTTTAAGTTTTTCTGACAGTGAGGAAATGAGTAATGAGAGAAATAATTGGTCTTGCTCAAACCATTTGATATAGGAGGGGTTTGGGGTTCCATTTGGGAGTTTTGAGGGAGGAGGAGGATTGGAGCCATCAATAAAGCAGAAATAGTATTGGCCATACAGGTAAGGAAGCATTTGAGCTTTCCAAACAAGATAGTTTTCAGAGTGAAGTTTAACAGTGATGAAATGGGAAACATTGGTTGGTTGAGGCAAAATAGGTGGATTTGTGAAGGGAATTTCTGTGGATGAGGAGTGGGAGGCGGGGCTTTTTGTGGGATCAGTCATGGTGGTGTTGCTCTTGGCTGCTCTGATACCATTTCAGAATCCGGAACAAATTAAATGTAGAGACGATGAAACTTTCTGTATATTCATTATATATTTTCCATGTACAGTGCAATCCTGATATATATATAGTGAGTGTAAAATTATCTAGAAGGTTCTATTGTTGTATGGCCTTATACATTATTTGTAGTGTACGTGCAGTGAGTCAGCCTGTGATAATGTGGGCTTCTGTTTAGTTTGGGCCTCATGAATAGTAGAGACATTTTTGGTGCTAACACATAATTGGGCACTTGGTGTTGATCAAATACCACTGGCCACCTCCTAGATTGAATAGATTTACTATAATAATGACTGGATTTGGAAATTCTGGGAATCTCCTTCTTGCTGTGGTTGGATCTGTGTGTCACATTTCAACTAGTCCATTTTGGGCATGATTGTTATCAAAGAGGGGGTGGCTTATGTGTCTCTATCGCAGTGGGTTTCTCTTATTCTTAAGTACACCTTTGTTTATCACATGATGGAGCCTCCTATGGAATATTATGAGATGTTCAAGAAGAGTCTGAGATTGATGATCAGGAGGTTCATGAAATTAATAATAGCATCAGTAGTAATAATAATAGGCCCTAGGTTGTAGACGCTGATCGAGTGGCCTGGCATTGAGGATACAGTAAACATGCCAAGACACCTTTTATAACCAGTCTTTGAGAGAATTTCAGGTGGTGCCCTAACAACAATTTTTCCTGACCTCAAAGAATCCGAAGAAAGCTGAGGAAGAGGAGGAGGTGATGAAAAAGTCCTCGGACCGTTCAATGTTTAGCCAAGCCAAGAGTCATGAGGAAGATCATAATGGTTGATGAAGAAACTCCATATCAGCACATACTTCAACCACCAACTATTGCTTCTCTGTTAGCCATCATCTTTGGGACAGTGCCTCGGCTCAAATCCTTGTTCTTCGGCGATAATGCTCCGATTTCTTTCATCACGGACAGTTTGGAGATTTTAGCTGGGGCTATGGTGCCTTCTGTGATGCTTATTCTTGGTGGTATGGTAGCTGAGGGACCAAATGAGTCTAGACTTTGACTTAGAACTACAATAGGCATAATCATAGCAAGTCTGGTGGTGCTTCCTCTTATAGTACTTGCACAATCATGGTAAACATGAACAAAAGCCCAGAATTACTTGCAAAACATAGGAATTTTTGTTTATATTTAACATGTTTTCTTTTGAATATAAGGTCTTTTCTGGATTTTCATCTTTTAGAGGAAGTTGTTCATTGGATTCTGGTTGGCATTGATTCATGAAGTTGTTCATTGGATCTTTTATATCCAGGCTTCCTAGGTTTTTCTACTTTCTCACAATGTTGTTGAGTATATTTCTCATTTATGAAACTATTTGGGGGTTATTTTATATTTATTTGTTTTATAGCATTCACGGCAATTTGGAATTTAACCACTAAAGCAAAAAAAAAAACAACAATAACAAATTCCACCACTCACATCATAGAATAAAATTAAATTTTGAAATCAAAATGAAGTTAAAATTTCATTAAAATCAACCTAAAAGTTACTTACCCTTGCAACTCCCTTTTTTTACAAATCTTTGTCGGCAAAGAAGTGCACCCTAACAAACAGCACCCTAACATATATGTGATGGAAATAAAAGATATCCAACTAAAATTGATCCCCAGGCTAAACGAATTAGAGAAGCGTATGAAGAAAAAAGGCACATAGAAAGATGAGAGAGGCCAGGAATACAAGTTCGAACTTCGTGAGATAAGTTAGGTTGCTACCTGATGGTTGAAGCTTGGATTCTATTTGAATCATAGGCGATCAAGCGTAGCCTCCAAGTCAAGTTACAACACATTTTTTTCTGCTACTCAAGTCCGAGTACCCAACTTGAGTCACGGGTTCAGTTTTTCCAGTGACTCAAGTATGAGCCACCAACTTGAGTCACAATTAAGTTTTTTCATTGACTCGAGTGCCAGCCGCCAACGCGAGTCACGAATTCCGGTGAGCCTCCACCTTGAGTCACTATTACCCAACTTCACTCACGAATTCAGTTTTTCCGGTGGTAATTGGATAGAAAGGTTAATCAAGTGGTTGCAAACTAATTGAGGGTTTGGATGATGAAAGAAAATGAAAGGATTAGTCAAAATGCCATTAACCAAATTTGGAAAAACAAGGGTAAAATGATCATTTTTAAAAAGTAAAATATTGAAGTGTTATTTTGAAAAGTAAATAACTAAAGTGACGTTTGAAACATAGGGACCAAAGTGCTATTTCCAAAAACTTGAGACCAAAGTATCATTTTGAAAATTCAGTGGCATTTTGGTAATTTTAGAGAAGTTCATATGTATTTCGGTAATTGGGATCTGGATATCAAAAAATGACCCGAACATGGAAAGATAGTGAAAAACTCACTGACCAGTAATTGAGGCACAATTTATATTAAAATAACAAAATTAACCTTGGGAAAATGAGTTTCAGGTCTCAAATAAGGGACTTAACCATTAAATGGTCCCAAAGATTCAAAAAACTATTATAAGGTCCCAAGAGTAGCTGCTGAGGTTGTTAACGAAGGCTGCTGAGGTTGTTAATTACAACCTCAGAGCTTCTCTTAGGACCTTATAATAGTTTTTTGAATCTTTGGGACCATTTGATGGTTAAATCCCTTGCTTGGGACCTATGACTCATTTTCCCATTAACCTTTAAAGGAATTTTGAAGGTTGTTTAATATTTGACTATTTAATAAATAATTAGTTAAATGTACTATTTAAAATATCTAGAGGTCTCAAGTATCTAATTTCAAGTTAAGGAAAATAGCCTAAGAATTATAGAAATTTATAAAATGGTTTCCAAAAGAAAGTTAGAAGTAGTTTGTTGAACGAAAAGGAAAAAACCCGAAAAACCTTGAATTAGGGCTTTCTTCGGAAATTAATTAAAGAGACATCCAGAGTGGGAATTGAGGAAGGAAAATTGATGGCAAAAGGAGAGGAATTATAGGAATTTTTAAAGATACTATTTTGGTCAAGTGATCAAAAAATCTCTGAAAATCATTTTAGGAAGAAAGTTATCGGGTAAAGTAAACATAAAGCAACTTTAATTTCTAAAAGGAGATTGGGGGAACTTGAAGGATGGCACTTGGCGTCTCCATGTTTAAAGAAGAAAAGCAAAAAGGGTATTTAACTTAAAGTGGTAGATTACATCAAAGTAAAGATGTTTTATCGGTAACCACCGAGCGTTGGAGTGCAGTGGTTAGTGCAGCTGTCACTTCCCCAGGGGTCGAGAGTTCGATCCCTGGGAGTCATGCTCGAGAGTAGAGGATACTCACCCTTGGTGCAAAGCACTTAAAGGGGTGCGCCACGTGCATTCCTCACTCCGGATTAGTTGGTTGCCCCGGGTTTCCTGGTCCAGTTGAAAAAAGGCCAAGGACTCAGGAAAAGACGCCGGATATCGGGGGTTTCCGGATGTGGCCTAAAAGGTCCACTTGCCTGTTGTTTAAAAAAAAAAGATGTTTTATCGGTATAAATGGACCTTGCACTGAATACGTAACATGTGCAGACTTTAAAAACATTTTCCGGCCTTCCCAATCTTCCATTTTCAACCAGCAGCACTAGCAAATAGAGAGGGAGAGGCCATAGATTCAACGAGGAAGGAGGAGAAGAGGAATTAAGTAAAACTCAAGGTAAGAACTCAATTTCTTCCATAGAATCGATCCATTAGCTCTATTTTCTACTTTAATCGGTGTAATTTTTGTTATGGTGCTGTGAATGAAGATATTCAAGTAAGAGTTTTGAAAAGGGGTTAAAGTGAAAAGCAAGAAAGAGCAAAAATTGGAAAAGGTAACTGTCATAAATATACTTTATACTTAATTTACAACAAGTTGATGTTTGATTTAAGTTGATCAGGGAAGGAATGTTTTTATGTTGTTAAATGGTATGGAAATGGTCTAAAAATGATATTATGCATATGTGTGGTGATAGAAGTTGAAAATCACATTTATTGCAATTTTTCTATGACATTTTGACCTACAAGAGTTTTGCATGAAAGAGTATGATTCTATTGATTTTGATGATTCCAATGGATTTCAAAGGCAAAATTGTGTAGCTAGAAGTGAGAAAACAAGTTTGGAAGTATTAAAATCAAAGTTGGAAAATTTAAAAGTTCAAGGACCTAAATTGCCAAGATTAAGTTTCATGGATTTTCAAGTATTATAATGCATGAAAAATGGCTTAATGTTGATGCTAAATGCATTACATTATATGTAGGAGTGTTAATTACTCAATGAAGAGCTCAAGATGCAAGAGAAAAGTTTGTGAAGTCACTTGAAAAGTCAAGTGCCAAGTCAAGGAATGAAGGGCGCAAAGCTACCATCTTGCTCATTAATATTGCTTACAGTTGTTATTGATGAATTCACCATATTTATTTACTAGAAAATGTGCTATTTGTTATTGTTTATGACATGCCATCACAATATGTGCTAATTAATTTCTAAGTAATAGCATTTCATATGCATCCATGGCTAGATTGAAGTTGTGTGACAATCATACATATTAATGTCATTGATAGTGATTTTGTTATGGAGATTTCTTTGAAATCTTACTCTCCACAAATAACATCCTTGAAGGCAAAGTTAAAGGAGCAAGGATAAGGAAGTGCAAGAGGAAGGTGGCATTTTGAATGTCAATTCATATAGAAAGCTTGCACAAGTCGACCATATGACTTAGGTGCACTTTTGGATGATTGTATTTTAAATTCCTATACTATGAAGCATGATACATGAGTTGTGTACATAGGCTAAATACATTTTCCTTTACTATGAAGCATGATACGTGAGTTGTGTACATAGGCTAAATACATTTTCCTATACTATGAAGCATGATACGTGAGTTGTGTACATAGGCTTAATACATTAGTTCATTATGTAAAACTTGAGTTTTACATAAGAATGAGCATGCAAGTAACATAAAAAAGGGTTCAACACCCTTAATAAAAGTCAAACTTGAGTTTAAGGTAAAACATGGCAAATGAGGTTCAAATCACTTGAAATTTTTTAGAAAATACTACACATTCCAATTTTTAAATGATTCAAAGTTTCTTAAATTTGGATGTGTGGAAAGCAAGTTAAGGGAAAATTTGAAAAATTGAAAATAATCATATGAAGAGTAAAATTTCAAATGAGCAAGATTTTAGCTAAATGAGTATTTTTCTCTCTAAGGAATTGAATAAGCTTTAATTAAAGATTCGGACCACTTGATTTTGATTTTTTAAAATTAGTTATGAATTTTTAAAGTTGGTCAAAAAAATATGGAATTTTACCATGTGAATAGTAACTTTTAGCAAATTTTGAAATTTCTCTTGGTTAACTAAGTTTAAACTTTGGAAGGTACTCAGGTGGTTTAATTAAAGTCTCTAATACATATTAAAACTAGGGAAGAGGGGTGTGACTAGTCACCCTTAGAACTCTTCTCCAGTGAGCCACCAACTCAAGTCACCCATTACCCAACTCGAGTCACAGTCGAAAATAAATATTTTATATTTATGAGATTGTCGAATCTATACACTCAGGGTTGCTTCTGCTCCAAGGAAGGTGTTGATGACCGGGGCTATCTCAAATTAGAGAGACCAAAATCGGGGCTCGTACTCAGTACAAATGCCCGATTTTATGCAATCGCGAAATCACTTTACGAGGAAATAAACATCGATAGCTGGAAGTTGCTCATGAGCAATTTCAATGCATAATCACTTCTTGCAGATATAGCACGCTTATTTATCTTATAGATGATAAGACACTACATTTTAGCAGCCTCAATTTTGAAAGTGTGAAAACGACTCTATTTTTATAGTTTTATTTGATGTCTTCATTGGCCTGGACTATTTTTCCTTCTTTAACCAATTTATTTTCTTTTTATTTTTTAAAGTAATACCATTACTGTGGCACTGAGTTATACCTGATTTTTGTCCTTTTCATTTCATTCAGGCATGGACAGATGTGAAATCAACATCTCCCCAGCTTTCCAGAGAAGGCATGTACAAACTGGCTCTCCAAAATCTTAAAATCCAATATGTTTCTTCAAGGCAAGTTTCGTGTTATGCTTTTGCCTTCATTTAGTCTTCTTTTTGACCTTATTCAAACTCATTCATTTACAATACTGATAATTGAATTCCAGACCTCATTCATAGCAATTACAGTACATGGATAGTGGATATTTAAATTTAAGTAAGATTCTTGTATTGTTTTTGCACTCTCATCCTTTGTTTTGAAACCTCTCTTTAACCACTTATTTTATATTCAAGCCTTTTTAGAATTGATCCCCTTTTGGATAAAATTGATCACTTCAAGTCCAAAATATTGCAGGATTTTTTTGGAAGGGAAGCTTCCTCGCACTCGTGGTGAATTGCCAACACTAAATGATTGGGAAAATCACTGGACAACTTGCAGCTATATTTTTTCAGAAAAAAGGAAGAATTCTCAAATTTTGTGAACAGCACTGCTAAGGATTATTTTATAACATGTTACTACCACATTTTTATGGGCATTTTGGTCATGGCTTAATTAACGTATAATTATTCAATAAGTTCAGTCCCAAGAACTTTTAACTTGAGTTTCTAACTATTGAGACGCTGCAGGCAACAAGAATGAAACCAGAGCCCATAGTATAAGGTTCATGCAGAGCCATGGCAGCGCAGAAGAAACCTATAAAGCCTACATAAAGAAAGCCAAGAACTCAAGCTCATGGGGTGATGTAATATTAGCAGTAGAGGCATTGGGCAGTCCTCAACTTCTACTCTTAAGTGGCATGCGATCATATCAGCAACTAAGAAAGTTCAACATCCCCCCAATGCTTGACTTACAAGGTATGCAGTTTCTTTGTTAGGGCAAGTTAGAACGAAATTTAGCCAAAATAAGAGAGCATTATTTTTCATAAAATATGCGTGTAATGGAAGTTACAATATGTAACTTTTCATATTCCCCCGTCCCAGGCTCAGTCTAATTCATTTACTGTTTAAACTAGGAAGTCGGAATTGTAAAAAGCAGGAAATTTTGGAAAGCCATGAATCTTTAGAATCGTTAATTAAATTGTTTTATGAATTGAAAAGGTAAGATAGATTAAGTGGCTGAAAGCTTTTGTTTAAATAAAGCACCGCCTGATGTGAATTCTTTTTAGCAGAGGATGGGCGAGCTTTTCTCATTTGGAAATGAAGTGATGTGTGTAACTTTATTTGATGATATGATAAACATCTTTGTGAACTAATAATGAATATTTTTTAAAAACTTTAATATTATACATTGGGTGTTGGAAGTCCTTTTTGTAGAGGAAGTCCTGGATTTGTCTATACCGTAGCAACTTCACTCGAAAGTGATAGCTGTTTAAAACTCGAGTCACCCTTACACTATCTAACTTGAGTGAAAATCCTTCACTCAGTCAAAGAAAAATTTTAGAAAATTTTTTTCCTATGTGACTCAAGTGAGTCCCATCCAACCCGAGTCACAAAGCGTTGTTGCCTTCAACACTCGAGTGATATCATTTATCAGTGTTTTGGAATAGTTTTCAGTTTCAGTTTTAAAACACGACACTTGAGTGACAAATATTCACTGGAGTCATGTAAAAACTTTTCCAGTGTAAAAAAAACATCAGGATCAGCCATTCACTCGAGTCAATTGGGTCCTGAACTTCTTTCGCTTAAAGGTTATATCACCTTTCACCTATGATTTTTGCTATTCATAGGTCTGCAGGGATCCGAGATGGGATCGGCGCTTTAAAGGCTACAACGAAGATCCTAACTTAGTACAAGAGATGACTCGAATTATATATCAGGTTGTTAGTACAAGAGATGACTCGAATTATATATCAGGTTGGCGTGGGGACATTCCTGATAACTTACCCAAGAGCATCCCTTTTGGTGGTGGAAGGTCAGAATTTATATAATGAGGCATCTACCTTTAATTTGTAATTTTCTTCTGCATCTACGACTGAGGAGCCATTCATCACTTCCCTGGATTATGTTTAAAGTCGTGGGGCAATCTAAGCGTCTTTAGGATGATGATGATGTGGGTTTGTTTCCCTCCCATTTTCTCTTTTCCATTATTTAGCATGTGATGACTAATAATTCAGTTCCTGGTAAAATTATTGCTTAGTCACTCCTTTGTGTAAGTGCAAAATTTTGTTTGCTACTTAATCATCAAGTATATGATGGGGGGAGCTTCCTATATATCCAAGATCTGCTTGTACAATTAAAAATATACCACCCTCACCTTTTTTAAGAATCCATAATAGCCATGTAAGATATTAAGATGGGTATAAGAAACATATGGCCACTGTAACTTTGAAGAAAAAACTTGTGAATTTACATGTATTATTTGACAGCGGAAAACATATATAAATGTAGATCGTTGTCGATTTGTGGAGCTTCATGCAATGCCTTTCGTTTTAATATATTTATTTGATATGGAACATGTGGATTGTTTTCCTAATTGAAATTAAAATGAAATAACTTCAGATTTATAAGCCTCTCACACATCATGCATTGGAAGACACTTTTTAATTGTTGAATATTTACAAAATTATCTTTAAGAAAATATTTAGAAACATACCGTCTTCAAGTAAACTTAATATGAAATATGATGGTTGGATGAACGCATGGATTGTATTCCATGAAGAATGTGATGATAAACGTTGTATAATATATTCTATCAATATTTAATAGTTCATTTTAATTGAACCTATAGAATATATGAATCTCAAATCCAATGGTTATGTCAACCCGCGCATAACACATGGGAGTAAGCTCTAGTTGCTATAATAACACCGCATTTTAGTGAAGTGACAATGACTTTATTAGAAGAGAAGTCAGAAAATTTTGGATTTCCTCTGTTTTTTGAATGGAGAATTCCTACTTCTTGATCATGCAAAAACAAATGGTTTCTACCAAACAATTGATACGATAGTATCATATGCTACATAACATTTTAGGTATAAGAGCTGACTGACTTTTTAGAAGATTAATATAGTTAATTTACTGATATATTTATCATTTTTCTTCAAATTAATTTGGTTGATTTATAAATTGATATATAATTTAATGATATATATATAAGTATTTGATAATATGTGTTATAATTAAGTATTTTATTTATCTTTCATAATTTAACTAAAAGTCAATTGGCTATTATATTAATAATCTGAGATAATATTTCTTTTCTTTTCTTTCTTTTTTTTTGGTGATAAGATGCCTACTTGGAGTAAAACCATTTCTTTTGGTCACCATTGAGTCCATTTGGTAACGCGGTGGAGAAGTACTTATAAGTACTTTTATATAAGGCGAGACAAATATGTGGAGGAGATTGTCTCGTTTTGCGGAAAAATACTGTTGAACGTGTTTATAAGTACGTATATGAAGTTTCCAAACGGTGCCATTATTAAGAGTTTGATCTAACAATTTTGATGCCTTGCACCTCAGAAATCAACTTCTTATATAAGAATGCGAAAAAAAGGATCAAACCAAATGTACTAGAATAGAAGGTTGAATCTAGCAGAATGGGCTAATACCTCATAACGTGGCTAACAAATGTTTGAATCTCCGTTAGAAGATATACCTATATTTTGTAGTGATATATAGTGGCTCGAACAAGATTATCTCTGTAGAAGAATAAAGGGAAATTTATTGGTGAAGGATTTCGGGCGTACCTGGAGATGCCGAATTACGAATCTGCAGATACCCACACGGAAGACGGATCACAAGAGTGGATCCGAATATGATACACAGCAAATACACCAAAGGCAAGAGGAGAGGAGATGAGATGAATCTCTGAAAGAGAAAAAGGGAAGAGAGAAAACTTGTTTTCTCTGTGCGTTGTGTCTGCCGCCTTTGGGGAGCCACCCACTTATCTTGTAACTTCCCACTAGGGTTTAGGTTTACGTATTTGACCTAACCCATAGACTTGGGCCTAATCCATCAAGGGTGGCCCA
>JANTPZ010115704.1:0-10241 GCA_025593235.1 Vachellia pachyceras
CCGAGAAAGTGCACTTTCCTTCGTACGCCTTCAGGATGATGGAAGAAGGGATACTGAAACAAGTTCTTGACCCAATGATAGACATTGAAGAGAATGATGAAAGATTTTTCATTGCAGCTAAGGTTGCTTTGTGGTGTATACAAGATGACATGAGTTTAAGGCCTCCAATGACTAAGGTTGTTCAAATGCTTGAAGGTCTTATCCCAGTACCTGAGCCACCATCTTTGTCCGCTTCAAGTTCTTATGCATCATTCCTAAAAATGGGTAGTGAACAAGCTTCTTCATCCACACAGGCTTCTTTTTACAGTAATGTACCCCTTTCTTGTGTTCAGTTATCAGGACCTAGATGAAAATAAAAATTAGTACTCGTGATGTTTCTGTAATAAGCTGTTCAAGTTTATCTGAGTTTAGATTTTTTTTATAGACTTAAGTCCAATAATATTAAAAAGAGATATAAGCTGGTTTTATCAAGTCAGATTTTAGATCTCTCTAAAGAGATTCAGTTACATAAAATGGGAAGATTAGTGTTTTTGACGTCGCTATTTTGATTTTTGAATAAGTTGTGGATGAATAATGACGATGTTTATAATCAATTCGACAATGTTAAAGAAAGCAAAAGATACAGATACAATGGGTGATGGACATAGAAATTGTTCCATGCCACAAAAGAGGGACCATCATGTAAGAGACAAAAAAAAAGGCCATAATGTCTCAAGCCCCGCAAACACTTGAGCAATAGGATTGAGTTTGTTCCTGCACACTCGAGAGTATTTGAAAGATTGAGGTTAAAGTTTACGCCAAAATAGAGAGTAGCTCAGTGCATACAGCTCTCGTAAGATGGAGTCTATCAAGGGATTAACGTAAGGTTGTTATCAAAATTTTAAGCCGTGATCTTTAAGTCAAATGACAGCAACCTTACTGTTTGCTCCATCAACCTTTTTGCAATGTTCATATTCTTTCAAAGCAATTATTATTGTACTACATTCAGCTACACATTGGCAAGGGTCCAGTTTGGAAAAGTTAAACGTCCGTTCAACAGTATTTTTCTGCAAAACAAGATAATCTCTTTCACACATTTTCCTTAAGTATTTCTCCATCGCATTCTCAAACGGGCTCAAGGAATACCAAGAGAAGATCATATGGTTGCAGAAACAAACTACTGCTCTTTATTCATCATACCAAAATTTGATATGCTCAGAAGATACATTTAGCGGAAACCTGATTGATACAAAGAGGAACTGAAATCTGCTGCTTGTTATTAGGTCTAAAGCTATCTACATACTTCATAGTGATACAGTCCTCTGTTCTTTACAAAACCTGACTCATGATTTTAGAAGGACTAGATTAGACTTGTGAAGTTGCTTAGATGTTTGCTATCAAGTTGCTTAAATGTTAAACATAGCTGTAAAACACATTTGTTTTCTGTGTTTTTAGTTGAAAATTTGATAGCAAGATCTTTAAAAAAAAGGAACTTCGGTTTTTGTCTGTCCTCCCCCAAGAACTAAAGCTAGACTGCGTCATTACCTTTTTTTTTTTTTTTGCTTGAAAGTTGTTTTCCTGAAATATATACGAGACAGAGATAAGTAACAAGACTATTATGAGGCTGAAGACAAACGAGGGTGGTGGTGGTGATTAGTTCCATGGAATGGATCCAGTACTGGATATGCATGATTGTGATCTGATTTCTTTTTTGATTCTTTATCTTCTTCATCCTCCTCAGCATCCCAAAGGAATTTAGCATATGAAGCTAGAACATAGCTGCAGATTTTAAGGCTTTTTTTTCAATATTTTTATCAACAAACCAAGATAGAATACGACAACAACAAAAAAGAAAACACGACAAAGGGGCGCTGGGTTTCATATCTCAATGTTTCTAGTATTAGATTTTAGTGCACTAGGTAGACATTTGGTTTGTCTTTCTATTAAAAAAAACAACTTTTGATAATATTGTCTCAAGGATTATATACCTTTAATTCATCTTTCAATCAGTCCATGTGAGACCTAATGTATTCTAAATGCATAGAATGTGAGAATAAAAAAAGGATCTTATAAACCAAACTTACACCACCTAAACAAATGCATCTGCACCTGATTAATCCGGAAACAGAATCTGTAGTGTGTATAACATATTCAGGAATGAAAAGTCTCAAGGGTGGTTGGTTTTCTTACCAATCATCAGGGGAACTTTTAATAGCTTGATCAAAATATCCTTCAGCTCGATCAGCATTCTTGTGTGTTTGCCATAGATCTGCATAGAGTGACAGAACACTACCATCACCTGGATTAGCCAAAATGGCTCTCTCCAGATACTCCTCTGCTTTAGGATAATCTCCACAAGCCTATTTGCAAATATTGAATTATCATATCAGAAAAATTCAAATGAAAAAAAAAAATTGAATAACTTTCTTACTACGGTGTGTGATCATCAAGCTTACCTCTTTCAAGAAGCGTGCATAATTCCCAAGCAAAAGAGCATTATCTGGGTTCGCTTCAATCATCTTCTGATAATAAGCATTAGTATTATCTCTCCCATTATTACTACCTTCTGAGTAATCCCATTTATTTCCATGTCCACCGTCAGATCCTTTACCTCCACCACCCAACACTAAACTCTGCACCATATTATATTTCTTTCTCTCATCATCAGCCTCCAACTTGACTACCTCATGATCCAAACCACAGCAAGAAAACAGTTCTTTAACTGAAGGTGAAGCTTCGTGTCGTGGTTCTCCTCCTACTTCTAATTGGTGATCACATTGTCTGATCATGTTTCTCTCTGGATTCCTGTGAACGTTACTAGGTGGTAAACAGGTTTTCTTCTTCTTTTTCTTCTTCGACCTTGAGCTGTGAAGGTCTGGTTCAGATAATGGTTGGCTAATACATGCAACTGATGATCTCGTTCTGGGAAGGTGCTGGAGAATCAATTCTGATTCTTGTGAATGAGGTAACCATGAACTTGGAATTGGAGTAGACGAGCTTCGTAGTAGCATGATATCAACTTCAACTAGCTAGAGAAGCTTGGAAGAAGGTGAACGAAGGAAAAAGAGAACTGTGGAAGGTTGGTGAAGCAGTACATGAAATGGATCTCTGCTTCATTAGAGATAGACTTCACAGTTGGGTGGCTATATATACAGGAAACGGTGGCCATTGTGGGGAGAACACGTAGGAGTGGATGGGGCCCACCTTGATGTTGTTCTCATGCTGGTGTCAGTGTCAAGCTGCAAAACAATGAACGGCCATGAATTTGCAGTAAGAAGCGACACGATGGGGGCATCACTTTCTTAGCGCTATTAAGTGTTGGCCAATAGAAGCAGACCATGCGGCAACACTTGCTTGGAGGAATAATAACACATTCCAGAGTCCATCACCTTCTACTCTTGCTATAACACGCGACTTTGCTGGGCATGATTTTCATTTTACTTAGATATTTTCTTTCACGTACTAGAATGATTGTGTTATCTCTATCCAGTTTAAACCAGCTTAATTGTCACATCAATATCAGAGATATGTTCTGGATCTTGCTTCTTCATCTTTCGCTAGCTTTAGTGGAGGTGCCATTTCCCAGGAAAGATCAAGATCAATGGAAAGATTATGGTTGAAAATATCTTATTCTTATGCCAATCAAGTTTTGACTTGTGTCCCAAAGAAGTTATTCTTAACTGATATAACAGGATACACACAAACGCACACAAACATGCAAGTCAATTATATGTGGGATTCGGTAACATTATTTTGTGTGTCTATGGTCCATAGAGATGAAAAGTAGACGACGAAAATCATTCACGGAATTCATAAATTTGGTAATCCAACTTTTGATTTCTCAGATTTTTCCAAGGCAAAGATATCGTTTGGCATCAAATGATACATGGGATGAAATACAAAAGATATTATGTTATGATGTATTAAATGTAAGGTGAATTCTTAAGCTGGAAACAGGGGCTTAGTCCGATGTATGGTGAATTGTTACCTCATATTAAAGCGGCTAATATGGGTTCAGCCTTCGGGTTGAGCCCACCAACCTGTGGTATATTGGGTTGGGCAAGGTAAAAGTTGGCTTGTTTGGATATGGATCTTTTTGACCTACACCCACAGCGGACTAACTTGCCAACCTTTCTCGATGAGAAGATAAATTGCTACCATGTAAGAAATTGATGAGTTCATAGAATTTGTTTATATGATTTGTTAGACGGAAGGAAAAATATGATTGTTTTACTAAGAAACTCTGGTCTTGTTGGTAAAGACTAAGAAATTTCCACACAACGAGTTTAGATCTCGTTGATGATATAAGGATTTTGTTGGTGGGTGGTATGTAAGCGCTTTCTTAACTTAAAGGCATATTTTAATTCTGTCATTATCCTAGAACTCAACTTATTTAAACTTTTTTGCACAAAAATACCCTTTTTTTGGAAAAAATGAGAAAAGATGTACTTACATTGTCATAAAATAAAACTTTATTCATCAGTCCATAGTCGATTTATTCAACAATTGACAATCACACTGATTTTATAGTTACATCAAGAACTAGGGTTGATAAAACGGGCCAGCCCATGGGTTACAAGCTAGCCCGTGCGGGTTGGCGGGCTAGGCGGGCCAACCCGCAGTAGCCCGTTGTCACACCAAGTGTTGCTAGGGACCTAACACCCTAAGGGACCCTGGAGTGGGTGAAGGGGGAAGGGAGACGCAGTAGAGAGGGTGCGCTTAAAGTCCCACATCAGTTAATCCCGTCCAAAGTGAAGGCCATATATGTAGTCAGGGTGTGGCCTTTAACATCCGAGACGCCTTTTGGGTAACTATGGGATCCCAAGAGGGCAAAACCATGTGCTCACAGGCGGCTAAACAGGGACAATATCTCAGGATGTTACATAATGGTATCAGAGTCGATAACAGCTCTTTCTGTTGGTGGGGAAAGTGTAAACCTGTGCTCACAGGCGGCTAAATAGGGATAATACCTCAGGATGTTACACCTGCCAACAAAATAGGCTGCGATTCCCGCCCGTCAACCTGCCAGAATTTTTTTATTAAATAAATCATTTTTTTTGTTTTTTATCAAGTTTTTTCCTATAAGATTGCATAATTATATGATTCTCTTTCCAATCCTATCAATAAGTGTTCAATAATTTCTTAAAAATAGAATTTAATATTACTCTTTTCTTTGTAAAAAATATTGAGATGAAAAAACAAAAAAATAACACATATATATTTTTTTAAAAATAAAAAATAAAAAGGGTTAGGCAGGCAACCCCGCGAGTTAGTGGTGGCAGGCTGAAATCAGCCCGCCACACTAGCGGGCTAGCAAAAGCCCGCCATCTAGAGGCGGGTTGGCGGGTTGGGCCCCCACCTCCATCAAGAATATCCTAGGCGAGTAACTTGTTAGATTCATATAGATCAATTTTTTTAATGAACAACATTTTGTTTGTAATGAATTCATGTTCATTTCTCTACAAATTTTTTTTAATAATATGTATTGTAATTATTCATTAATAAAAATCTCTTAATATGTGTAATCCGCTTAGATACTCAGAAAAAAGGTATAAGTTTAAAAGCAAAAGTTGATGGAATTATTATATTTGGTGGTGAGTTGAGGAAGGAGTGCAGAAAAGTGTACTAAATGTAGTTATTGTTTGTTATACATAGCTCATTATTTTTTGCTGCATACATGTTAATTTAAATTTAAATAAAATTGTATTAAAAGAAAAACATTTTAAAATAAAAATTGTGATTCCACCCCATTATTTATGGACGAGGTGGGATCTCTTATTTCTCACATTCGTTTTCATAAAAACGGACACATTATGAAACATATGTAAATTAACATATTTGTAACGTTTTTTACATAGACATTTTTCACAAAATGAAAATAAAACTGCTGAAAAAACAAAATTGAAAAGTGTATATGATGTGCAGTAGGATTAAGCATGGATCTGACCTAATAACGTTAGTACCCAACCCGACATTAGGTGCATGTTTGGGAAGAACTTATTCCCAACGGTGTACATAAGTCGGGATAAAATCATTTTGAAATTCGTAAAAACCATCTCGAAATCCACAAAAATCATATCAAAATCTGTAAATTCTTTTCAGAATCCGTATACTCCTTTCTCCCAATAGATTCCCAAACACACCCTAGGTCTAGTATAGACCTCACAAGGTTTGGTCCCACACCAGCTTGAGATTGGGCGGTCCAGTGGATTGTCAGTGTAGGACCTCAATGTAATTTTTTTGTTTTTCTCTTTTATAAAAGAAAAAATTTTAACTTAACAATACAAAATTAACATTAAAAAATAAAATCATACAAAATACAACTCAAAAATTTAATAAATAAACATACATACAGGTCAGCTCCAATATTTAACATTAATAAGTATCAATATTAACATAAAAAAAATAAATCACTAAAATAATAACTCAAACCATATTTGATCAAACCTTGAGTTGATAACCTATTTATGAACTCGGACTAGCTCGAGTGGTTAGACTATTTCGATTCAGAGCATGTTTGGATCTCAGTTACGAAATCTAAGTTTTGTAGCAAAACATAAGTTTTGTAAAGCACAAATTTTTTTCAGAAAATCTATTTTGGATACAAAATATTGGTTTTGAAAAAGCTATTTTCTTATCAAATCACACCGTCTTTCCTAATAAATTTTCTTGTATATACTTTTCTTTCTTTCTCTTTCGCCTTTCATACTTACCTTTTACCTCGAACTTCGTAAAAGCCAATAACCTTTCAAAACCTAAGTTTTATCTCAAAATCCTTAAAAGATATTCTCTAAAATATATATTTTACTTCGAACTCTGAAAATTATTCTCAAACGGATTTCTAAGCCCCAATCCCATTTCATAGTAAGTGAATTAAAAATGGGAAACAGGGAGAGAAGACGGGGATGAGAGGTAGGTAACGTGGGAATGATGGGAGAATTAAGAATGAATAAAAACTAGATATGATAATATAATTTAATTTGGGAGTGAAAGTTGCGTAAGTGTTGGCAAAAAAAAAAGAAAGAAAGTTGCGTAAGTAGCTGCTAGAGCGACACCTCAGGGCGATTTGTGCACCCATCATTCATTTTCATTCACATCCGCATGGCCATGCACTCCATTTTATTTACTAATTAAACATGTATATCTTTCTATCAATAAAGTTTTACTTAGGACATTATTTACTTGATTTATGGAGTTTATGAGAATGCGATAAAATATAATATATGAGAATATAATATAGTAGAATGATGATTACATAACATTTGTTTGGTATGTTATTAAATAATTATGAAATGAAATCATAGTTTATCTATAAAAAATAAAAAATATGAAATAAACTTTTTAGTTCTTTTAAAATTAAAAATGAATGTTATACATGTATAAATATTGATTTATGAAAGATACAAGACCCACATATTTATTTATATAAAATGTACTATGGATTGCATAGTTAAAACTATGTAATGGGGATGACATGATTTGATGTTATCATTTACATTGAGGAATGTCAGGATAATTAACATTTAATTCCATTACTTTGCCAACCAAACAATATATCAATAGAATGCATTAAAATTACATGTAATCCTATTTTATTTAATTGAACTAAACTACTCATATCAGATACTAGATATAAACACTTATCTTGTAAAAATTTACATCTTAACTCATCACATAATACAAAATTAACCCTTTTTGCTAAATCTAAACTCATTTTTTATTAAACACGTGTATCCTCTTACCGAAAATAATCATGTTTAATACATTGTCCGGTATTAAATGTAAACATATCTTTTAACAAGAATTCAAACATTAACTGATTACGTTATGATGGACTAACTTCTTCTACTAGACACAATTTAACGATAAACATAAACCTTAATGGCTCATTTGGTATGAAGGAACTAGAATTAAAATCCATGTTACATGTCTGTTGAGTTTGCATGGATTGCACCATCATGTTGAAATGAATTCTATCAAAATGTCCGATTTGAATTCCATGTTAAGGCCCACGTAAATGATATGTAAGATGAGTTCCTATGGTATATTTTTTAGACGAAAATATCAACAGTTGTAATTTTTTTCTTAACACCATTGAGCACTAGCCTGATGACGATAGTGTCGAGCAACAATGATAGGAGGTGTTCTAAACGCTTAATGGCTGTCGTGTCGTCCTAAATGCTCAATGATGACAACCTGTGAAACAGAAGCATGGAGAAGAAAAATGGAAAAAATGCTTTTCTTATTCATGTCATCATAATATCTCTGTACATCCTTATATACAAGTGTCAACCAACTAACTACTAACCAAAACTCTAACTTAATTTGTTACATGCAAATAATAACAGAATGCTGACAGCTGTACAAAAGATTAAGTAACTAGTTTCTTTACATCTAATACCCCCCACAAGCTGGAGCATAGAGATCAATCATGCCAAGCTTGGAAACACAGTTATGAAAAGGGCCAAAACCAAGGGGCTTTGTGAAGATATCAGCAACCTGATGAGTAGTATGTATGGGGTGCAAACGCAGCAGACCAGCTTGAAGTTTGTCACGTACAATATGACAATCCAATTCAATATGTTTGGTTCTCTCATGAGATGTAGGGTTGGAAGCAATGTGAATGGCAGACTTGTTATCACATAAAACTGCAGCTGGGAAAGGATGAGATATATGTGCATTAGCTAGTAAATACAAAATCCATTGAATTTCCCTAGTGACAGCAGCAAGAGCTCTATATTCAGCTTCAGAAGATGAGGCAGAGAGAGTTGGCTGCTTCTTAGATCTCCAAGATATTAGAGAATTACCAAGATAGACACAAAAAGCGGTTATCGAGCGGCGAGTATCAACACAACCTGCCTAATCAAAGTCACTGAAAGCCTTGAGGCGAAGAGAAGAAGAGGCAGAGAAAAATAAACCCTTGCTTGGGCAGCTCTTGAGATACCGAAGAACTCAATATGCAGCATGGAGATGAGAAGTTCGAGGAGCAGATATAAACTGACTAAGTTGAGAGGCAGCAAAAGAAAGATCTGGACGTGTAGTGGTTAAGTACAAGAAACGGCCAACAAGTCGTCTGTAACGAGAACCATCAGAAAGTAAACTACTAGATTTTTGTGACAACTTGGTGCTGCGGTCAAGAGGAGTAGAAGCAGGCTTAACAGCAAGAAAACCAGAATCAGACAAGATATCCAGGGAAAATTTGCGTTGGCAAATAGAAATCCCTTGTTTAGATCGTGCAATTTCAAGACCCAAAAAATATTTGAGGGGACCAAGGTCTTTGATTTTGAATTGGTTGTCCAAGAAGGATTTCATACGTGTGATTTCAGTCATATTATTACCAGTGAGCATTATGTCATCAATGTAAACAAGCAAGGCAGTAAAAGATTGATGCTTAAGTTTGATGAAGAGAGAATAATCAGACATTGACTGCTTATATCCAGAAGCAAAAAGAGCAGAGGAAAGCTTAGCATGCCACTGGCGACTTGCTTGTTTTAAACCATACAAGGATTTGTGAAGTCTACAAACCAAATGATTAGTAGAAGCGGAAAAACCAGGAGGTAAAGTCATATACACTTCCTCATTGAGGTCACCATGCAAAAATGCATTATTAACATCATATTGCTCCAAAAACCAGTTATTAGCGCAGCCAAAGCCAAAAGAAAACGAACAGTAGTAAGTTTAGCCACAGGAGAGAAAGTATCAAAGTAATCCACACCTTCAACTTGAGTGTATCCCTTCGCAACCAAACGTGCCTTGCGTTTATCTATCTCACCATTTTGCTTAAACTTTGTCCTAAATACCCATTTGCAACCAATGGGGTGTTAGAACAGGATTTGACCAAGAGGGGGGTGAATTGGTCTTTTAAAAATTAAATTGCAGATATAAAGCACAAAGATAAGAGCAAAGTCACCGAGAGAGAAGAAGGAAGATGAACACGAAGATTTATCCTGGTTCGGTCTCCTTGACCTACGTCCAGTCCTTAGGGCACCCCTGAGATTTCCAAATCCACTATAGGAAATCAAACAGACTTTGCAAGCCTTTACAATCTGGGATTCACTCCCCCTTTCTCTTTTCACTATAACAGAGTGTAGCACCCTCTGTTTCCTAACACACTTTCAGCCCAATATACTCAAGACTCCGTTCTTGAGTTTCTCACAAGTTTACAATAAGTTTTTGCCTCAGATGGCTCTCTAGAAAGAGTGGATGGCAAATAATGAAGCACAGAGAGAATAAATGAAAGATTACAGAGAATGAGTTTAAAG
>JANTPZ010115705.1:0-27711 GCA_025593235.1 Vachellia pachyceras
CATTCAATGCATCTAATCATCACGTGACTCACCAGTTGAGCTCCATCCCTCTCTCACATCTCGATGCAGCTATGCCACCTTGCCTTTTATTTAAATGCCATTGTTAGAAACCCACCTGCAGCAAGTTTTTCCTCTTTATTGATGTACCAAAAGTGCTTTATACGTATTATTTAAAAATGAGTTATATGTTTAAAATTTTAATTTTAGATTTTTATTTTTCACCGGTTTGATCCGGTTTGACTCCGGTCTGACCCACTAACCCTTAACCCACTGTCTTATTCGGTTTAATCACCGATCCGGTTTCCTTTATATAACTACATATTAGGCTTACCTAATATGGGACCATTTCACTTTGTTTGATGTCAAGTTGGGCTAGGTTTGGTGGAGGGGGCTCACTTTGCTAATTCTATATTGAATTTGTATCATATCATGTTTGAATTTGTAGACTCATTTTTTTAGCAGAATGAAAGAAAAATACCTTTTAAAAATGTCATTTTGTGGTATGATACCACCCTATATAAATCCAAATGTCATTTTATGTGGTATGAAGAAAGAAAAAAGTATTCTAGCATGTCGATATAATTTAAATTATAATTAAGATTTTAAAATATTTTATTTAATTAATATGACAATAGTATGCAATAAAAAATACAATTAATATAACATCAGTCTAAGTTGTCAATATAATTCAATTTATAATCTAACTTATGATAATATGTAAGATAAAATTATCATTACCAATTGACAAAAGACCCAGACTCTGTACCATTATTTTTTTCCCATATGTTCTATGGTTAATTATTATATAAATATAATAAATAATATTTCTATATTTAAGATATTATAATAAAGATATATGGATAAAAAAATTAAACCGTGTTGGTAGATTTGGCTTATAAAACTTCCTGAAATGACTTTTAGACAATGATAAATCTATTAACCCAATGAGCACGCCATCAATTTGCACCTCTAACAACACTTCAAGTCACAGAGAAGGAATTAATTGAGAGCAAGAAAATGACTTTTTGAGTCAATCCTTGAACCAAGACTCAATTTTTCCAACCCAAAGATCACTCATATATGTCACTAACAAGAATAGTTTATAGGCATGTTTGGAATAGTAGAAGTTGAGGACCTTAGCTTATTCAAACGATCCTATTTACATGGTCGAAGTTTTGAATCAGGTTGAGACATATGTCCATATTAAGTATATAATAGGATCTAAAATAAGATTGTTTCAAATAAAAAGATGTGTGTGTGTGTAAACAACAAAAAAATTAAAACATCCCTATTTGTACCATCCACAATTTTGATTTTATGTCATGCATAATATGGTTTGTCATATTGTGTAAGACTTATCTCTTTAACTAGACTCAACCTTGGTCAAACAAGAGGCACATTTGTTTTCCAAACCAAAGAACACTCAAGCTAGTGAGATAGACAAGAAAAGTATATAGACACCTATGGTTCAATGAAATTGGGATTGGAAAAGTGGCAGGAGAAGACTCAATATACAAACAATTTATTAATTGGCTATCAATTTACGTGGTCCCCAAATATGACTTTATGGCTTGCATAATAAATGGTCATTTCATCCCATTCCACTCATTTAAAATAAACAATTTATTAATTGGCTATCAATAATTTTTTGTTCACACTCGCACAAGATGGAATGGCCATGGGAAGAAGTTTCCATATCAACAACAAATTCTTCATTGGCAACGAAATAGACCAAAGAAATTTCCCAAAATTATCATTTAGTTTGTGAGGGTGCCCGTCCTTTTATTAATTAATGCATTTTGACGTTCTATTGAAAAAAATAAAAGGTTACAAAAGTCATTTAGTATTTAAGCATATATAGCCTTTGAGCGAACCATCGGATTTTTTTTAGAAAAATTAAGCATATATAATCTTTCTTTTATATACAAAAATAATTTTAATTAATACACATAGTTTGAATTTAAATGGAGTAATTTAAGCACAAAATGTTAGATAAAGGGTACCTAATATCAAAATAAATACATATGAGATTTGTAAATTAAAAATTTAAAATAAAACTTAATAAAGATGGCAAACATCATTTTCCTGATGTTATCTCACTTTAAACAGGCTGAATAAATTATTTTTCTATTTTTTTTTCAAAATTCATATTTGTTAACTACATATAATTACATCATATAATTACATAGCAATTTGGTTGGGCTTGGTAGAGGGAGTTCACTTTGCTAATTCTATATTGGCCCTGTTTTGCAAAGATTATGGGGAGTCTAAACTCACGTTCAACAATTCTTTTCCGCAAAACGAGATAATTTTCTTCACATTTTTATTTCGACTTGCGTAAAAGTACTTCTCTATCACGTTCCCAAATGGACCCATTGAAACTATGATAAAATGTTTGAATTTGCATACTCATCTTTGTCTCTTGGGTGCGTGCTAGCTATCACACATATTCAAATCATCCTCACTCGTTGCATTAGCTCCACCACCTGACAAATCCACCCCCAGGACCTTGTACGAGGCTCCCTCCCCTATATGACTTTCACGTGAATCCTCAAAATAATGGAATTGTGTTTAGTCTGCTTGTATTAGTGGTGCAAGCTACTTCTTCAATGTGAGTTACATTTTACGAGGCAGGTATATGAAATAAGATTTATCTCAATTTATTTAAATCTCCAATGCTATTACAAATCTATTAACTCAACGAGCATGGAGTAAGTTTGCACCCCAACAACACTTTGATTGAGAGCAAGAATATGATTTTTTGAATCAATCCTCTAGTCAAGACTCAACATTTCCTACCCAAACAATACTCATGCATGTCAATAACAAGAATAATATTTAATCATATTTGGTATGGAGAAACTAGGATTAGAGAAGTAGAAGTGAATGACCTTTGCTTGTTTAAACAATCATGTTTACGTGGTGGAAGGTTGGAATTCCGATTGAGATATGTGTCCATATTTAGTGCTTAAATAGTGTCTTGAATATGATTACTTAATAAATAATATATGACTAGTAAAAAATAAATAGCCTTATTTGCTTTGTCACAATTTTGATTTTATTTCATGCATAATGTGTTTAATTTATATCAATTAAGTTGGGTCTAATACAAAAGATTAGTTCCTCTAACTAAAATTCAGATTCCCGTTGGGAGAGTTGCAAACATTAGCTTTAAAAGTGCCTCAAATATGATTGTATTCTATCGGTAATCTATGCTTAGCCAAAAAAAAAAGTTTATGTTTCATTCCATCCAATTCCACTGATTAGATACAAAAATATTTTAATGAATACAAATATTTTAAATTTAATTTGAATACTTTAAACACAAAAAGTTAGATAAGGATACTTGACACCAAAATAAACGCATAAATTTTAATAAGAGCGGTTGGAATTAAATTTACATAATTTAAATGAAAATATATTATTAACATATTCTAATTATAAGAATATTCCGTGTGTGAGAATTTGTTTTTACATTAGAAGTTATCTAACCTAGGTCTTATGGAAATCTAACTCAATTTTATAATTTCCATAAATCTGATGGTGATTGTTTTGTGCTAATTTTGACCTTTGTGTAATTTCCCAATTAATCTTTAATTTGAGATTTGTAAATTGAAAAAATTCAAAATAAAAACTCAATAAAGATGTCAAACATTATTTTTCTGACATTGACTCACTTTTTCCAGGTTGAAAAAATTATTTTCTTATTTCTTTTAAATTTATATTTTTTTAACTATATGAAAAAGGGGGTGTAAGAAGATTTACAAATAACAACGAAGGAATCAAATATCAAAATAGCATTTTGAAATTTAAGAAAAAGATAACATAAGAAGGAAAAAACAGAAATATCCCTTCGATATTTTTAAAAAGTTCCCAACCAACCCACCAGTGATAGCCAACAACCCCCCTTCAATAACCAGCCACGTACCTCCAGCACAGGAGCTCCTCCGCAAAAGAAATTAGTTGATAATACTTAATAAAATATTGGTTGTCCCTATATAAAACATATTAATGAGTTAAAAGTGTAAATTTGTTACTCAGCAAAGCAAAGCAAAGCAAAGCAAATCAACTAATATCTAATGAAATATTGGTAGTCATATATAAAACTTATAAATAAGTTGGAAGTGTAATTTGATTACTTGATAATCAAGAACTGGTACTAACTAATGAAATGTATAAAAGGTCTTAACAAAACTCGTGAATCTGTTTGAAATGTAAATTTGTTATTTGGCAAATAAAAGTTGATAATACATACTTAAATATGGAGAATGATTTAACAAAAATTGAGAATGGGTTATAATTAATTATATTGAGATAAAAAACGCAGATAAAAGACACTACAAAAAAGATTAATCTGCAGCGGTTTTAGAAAATGCTACAATGTATTATTTTTGTAGTGATTTTAAGTCAAACAATTACAATTTTGCAGCCATTTCAATCAAATGACGATAGAAGAAACTCAATAGCGGTTTTATTGTAATAAAATCGCTATTAATTTAGAGCCACATTGGCGCCGGATGGCAAGACGTGGGGGTAAAATAGTAATGTTAATTTGTAGCGGTTTTATATAACCAAACTGCTAAAATTAAAAATGTGAAAATGAATTTTTTTAAATAAAATGATTTAAAATTAGTAGCGGTTTTATAATGGCTACATATTTAACAAAAATCGCTACAAATATCGTTACATAAATTGCTACACATTTGAATTTCAAATTTTAAAATGCGGGGTGTAAATATGTGAAATGAGTTGACTAAAAATATATGATTTAAAATTAGTAGCGGTTCTATAACCGCTACAAATTTGAATCTTCAAATTTCAAAATGTGGGATGTAAATATGTGAAAATGCGTTTTTAAAAAAATTGATTTAAAATTAGCAGCGGTACATAACCCAATACAAATTTAAATTATAAATTTTAGAAAAACTGATTTAAAATTAGTAGCAGTTCTATAACCGTTACAAATTCAACAAAAATCGATGCAAATGCAAACTACAGCAAATACTATTATGTAAATCGCTACTAAATTAGACAGATGCCTTATAAATACCCTCTCTCTCCCGTTTCATTTTTTTGCTTCACCCTTCATCATCCTTCTTCTCTCTTCTTCATTTTAATCTTTTTTCTTCTACATATCAACCTACTCATTCTTATTTTTAAACTTTTAATAATTATTTTAAATGTTTCTTAATTATCTTTATTATCTTTTATCATACTGATGTTATTTTATTTTGATTTTAGGTTTATTTGATATTTAATTCCTATCATTCTATATCTATCACTTCATTATCAACATTTCTTTTCTAATTCAAAATATATCCTGATAATTCAAAAATTAACATATATTTAATATTAATATTTCTACTTTAATATTAAAAAATTAATACCCAATACATTCATTAATCAATTAAATTTAATTGAATAAAATTATGAAAATTTAAAATTTTAAACATGAAATTATTTTAAAACATTATATCTATAAAAAATAGAAAATTTGGAGGTATATTTATTTTAAGAAATTTTAAATAGCATTTGTAGCGGTTTACTAACCGCTACTAAAAGATGCGCTAAAATTTTAAATTTCATTTGCTGTGTGATACCTCATATTTTCCCCTACCTTCTTATTCTAGATCACTTAGGAATCACTCTTGGGCTTTGGATATCAAGGTTTGACCCAAAATTGAGAACTAAATTTTCAAAAACGTTTCAATAAAAACGTTGGCACTGTTTATGGGTCTTTTTCCAGATTTTTGGCCCAAATTTAAAAAATCATAATTAATTCTAGAAAATTTAAAACTGAGTGAATCCAATTTCTAAATTTTTCTTATTAAGTGAAATATAGGGGAAAAATACTCATTGGTTCCAATTCTTGCCCATTTGATATAGTTTATTCAAAAACCACACACTGTCTGAAATGGTTCATTCCAGTTTTCCAGATTTTACCTCAATCTTTGGAAAATCATATCTCTCAAAATACACATCCAAATTTCGCAAACTTTATATCATTTTAAATCTTAGGATGTGTAGGAAAATTTCATCCCATTTGGAGCTCATTTTCTATTTTTAGTTGCCATTTGAAACAGATTAATTTTTCAGGGCTTTTGGAACCCTTCAACTTTGAAAACCAATTTTCTCTTAAATTCACCAAAACCTCTTTTGGTTCATGAGCTTGCCTTTGGCATGCATAATTAGTTTCTTATCATCCTTTAGCCTTCCTAGCTCATTTTCATGCATGCATGCATCATCTATATTCACATGTTCCTTCCTATTGGGGGTTTAAGTTACAAACCTAGCAACTTCAAAGACAAAGTATCATTTGGCATATTTACACAAAAGCAAGCAAGCATAAGCATCATCCTCAAGCATTAAGAACCTTTTCCTTACCATTGTTTGTGCTTGCACCTACATGTTTAGTTTAGTTGGATAATGAGATTTTGAAATCCCAATAGCAAAACTAGCTAAACAAAAGTATTGTGATATGCATGTAACAACTTTTAAACAAGTATATGAGCATATAACATGTGATATGTTCAAACTACATTTTTATATGCATATGGCCATAGCAATCAAGATCAAATTTCATACTCATATCATTCACTTCATTCATCACAAAAAATCATGCATAATTCACAACAAAGTTTTACAAAACATAAGTTTAGTTTAGTAGTCTTGCTACCATTGTTGAGCTTCTCCTTTTTAACTTAAACTTCAAAGTTCTTTTGGATCCCTTCCAAGTGTGCTCTTGAGGGTCTTAAAATCCTAAAAATCATGGCATAAGATCCACGCACACAACCAACAAGTTGCCATAAAGCTTGTAAAAACGCATAGAACCCATCATAGGTTTTTCAAAAAGCCTACAAGTTCAAGGCTTGGTTTTCATGGTTCCTTAAACTTCTAAAATTCATCTCTTGGCTTTACCCTACACAAAAAATCATTTTAAAGCCATTGGAACCTTCAAAACACTCAAAAACCCATCCCTTCCATTTTTCTTTATTTGGCCGAGAAGGAGAGGAAAAAGGGGAAAATAGGTTTTCTCAAACTTTGTTCATGTAACCTTATGTTCTCTTGCTTCCAAAACCCTTTTTCTTAACTTTGACTAACTCAAAAGCATCTCTTCTTAGATCAATCAAAATTTGGCCAGCACCTCCCCACAAACTTGAGCTTTTCATGATTTTTACAACAACTTAAATCAACCAACAACCTATCTTTTACCCCCCCAAGGCAGAGCTTGCAACCATTTACCACTTTTAAAACCTTCTCTTTTCCATTTTCAACTCTTGAAGTCCTAGCCTTTGTCCTAAAAAAGGGAGGCTCATTCAAGGAACAACTCAAAAGAAGGTAGTAGTAGTTGCAAGACTCAAGAAAGAGGGGGATTTAGTTGCAAGAATACTTTACCTTGTGTTATAGAAGCTTGGATCTTCTTCTTGCTTGGGAGGTGGTGTTTTCTAGAGGGAAGGGAGAGCAAAAATCTGACTAAAGAGAGAGATGAAAATGGCGTGAAAATGAGGGGGAAAGAGAAAGGTTTTGCCTACTTTAATTTGCTCTTGGAATAATGTGTGGTTGTGTGAGAAATTTGGTGACCAAGTAGTGAAATACTTGATCCACATTGTGCCACTTGTCCTTGTCTCATTCCTTGCTGAAAAGTGACTTTTCAGACCCCCTAGCCATCTGGTTTGCTGGCTGGGCCTTTGCCCGGTTCAGTTACATGATATAGTGGCACGCATTTTCGTAAAGAAACCTTTATGCCAGTAACTACCTTTTTACTTTTCCGGAGACTTTATCTCTCGTGTGGCGTCATTCCCTAGGTCTCCTTGCCTAGGTGGCATCATGTCCTAGTCCATAGCATCTCCGGGTTTCCCTCGCAATTAGTTAGGATTCCTCGATTTGTGTGTAACACCGTAAAACGGGCTTCCGGCGGCCAATTTGACTTAAGGACATGGAAAAATTCTATATTTTTCCCTGATTCTCAAGCCCCTTTTTTTGTTCCTCAAAATTCTTTCCGTATTTTCCGTAATTAATTTTCTAAGAAAATACTTTTTTGGGCTTTTCAGACACTGTTGTTCTTCGTACAATGAAACTGGCAACACTGAATATCGGGTAATTAATTTTATTAATTACTTTATGACCCAACTAAACTTTTCTCAGTTCGGGTCTTTGGTATTTGAGCACTCCTGTTACCTCAAATAATTATTTCTCGATCGTCCTTAACTCCGAAATCCTTTGTTTAACACTTATTTACGAAAATGCCAGTACCTTTTCTACTTTTGCTATAATTTCCAAAATGCCACCATTTTTTCTACTCTTTCTTAATTCTAACCTTACCCTTGGTTGACTTTGACATTTTTTTGTCAACTTTGACTTTGGTAACTTTGACTTTTTGTTGACTTTTGACCAAATTACCAAAAGGTCCTTATTATTTGATGAATTTTATGCCCTAGGCCCTTTTTAATCAAAATGACCATTTTATCTTGTCATTTTGGCCGAATGTCTATTTTGCCCTTGGGTCATTTTTACTTAAAATCTTCAAGACTAAGAATTTAGTCAATTATGATCCTTTTTATCTAAAGACATTTTCCTTATATCCATGGGCATTAAATCATCACATAAATACTGGCTTAGCCTTTATTTCTACTCACAGGAATATATGGGTATTACATGCTGCCACTGTCAAATTTTACCTCCAAAATTTAGAAGTGATTAAAAAATCACTACAAATTTAAATAATTTTTTTAATATGAAAATTCAATTTTCTCTCCAAAAATTAGTAGCAGTTTTGCTCCATGTGTAGTGGTTATGTATGACCACTATAAAATTGTTTGCCACGCTGAATTTTGTAGTGGTTTAGAGAACCACTATAAGTGTTGTAGATAAATATAGCAAATTAACCGCTACTAAAACCTTTTTTTTTGTAGTGAGAAACAAATGTGTCGTTATTAATTATTACATTTATTTCCATATTAATGGGCTTGTTTGGATTAGCGATATGAAATACTTCTTTAGCGTGATTTATAGTATATGAGGTGAGTGTGTGAAAGAAGTTTTGTATTAAATTACATGAACTAGATTTTGTGACGCTACGAAGCGTGTTCTCATCCCCTGCACTCAACTAAGCATGGTAAAAGGTGCCATTGATTGCTGATTATGCATTACTATGGTACGTTGCCATGTACCCTAATGCTCGCTGTGGCTACAAGCTTCAACATGAACAATTATTTTATACGTTAACTTACATGTATAGTACATATCTTATTGGGTGAACAATAAAAATTGGGAAACATTGTAAGGTGCCAAAAAAGAGATTTAATTAATAAAAAATCAAATAATAAGTTAGATGATTGTAAACCTGTTATTGTTTCTAATTTTTAAAATTTGTTATTGCATACTCCCTAGTTGTTACTAAATTTAATAAAATTTTATTAGGACTTCATAATAATTCCTTATAGAAAAGTTGCCTCTAAATATTGGACTTATAATTACTTTGGTTCACTCTAATGCACTTTATTACAATGATCATCTCAACGTATATCCTTATTAAATTTTAATTTAAATACAAAATCCATGCATGTTTTAACGTGAATGATGTAATTTATTTAAACTATTGATAATGAAATGGAGTGTAATATGTGAATGTGGATGGACGTAATATTCAATTAGTGCAGTGCGTTTTAGGTTATCAAAGTAAACATAAATATTTTTATTATTTGATCCTTCAAACAATGATTTTTAATAGTATCCATAATGGTAAAGGTGAAATTCTACCAATAAAGTTATGACTGAATAGCGTCTGACACCATAAAATTTTTGAGTACAAAAATACATATAATGTTATAAAAATGGTGAAAAAAACAGCGCTAACCTAATCAAATGTCCGTTACTTTTCATCGGTGTGGGCCCCCCAAGAGTTTGTTTTCTCCCCCTTTCTCATCCACGCCCTCTCTTCCTTTCTCTTTTCCTCTGATCCATCAGTCGCAGAGCCTCCTTTTCCTCCTCCAACCTCATACACATACTCTGATGTCTGATCCATCAGTTGGCCAACTTCATACACATATTCCCTCTCTGAAGCTCTGACAATGGTGAACCACTCACCACCTCAATTCGCATTACGACACGGCATCTAATGTTCAGGAGTTGACTGTCGTTGCTGAACTGTAAGGGTGTTTCCATAGCTCTTTTGGCAACCAATAGAAGGTACTGGGATCTTTCTTAGGGGGTCTCACTTGATTTTCTGATTCTGTGAGATGAGAAGAGAGGACGCTTGTCAGATTTGAAGACACCTGCCTAAACAGAGCTTTGTGAAGTTTTGCAAGACAGGGAACATCACTCCAGCTTGTACATGCTATAATGAGCAAATAGAAGTAATAATATTAGCCCTACAGATAAAAACAGAGAAAAAGAAAAAGAAAGTTGACTGTCGTTGCTGATCTAGGAAATTTTGTGTCGTCAGTGTGTTCCAAGCTTTCTCCCTGTTGAAAGATATATATCAGTAACAATAAACATAGAAGAATAAGAAAAGTACAAGATATAGAGAGCGGGGAGGAGGAAAAAAAAGAAACCTAGACAACATGTTAACAATGCGAGTAGAACGTGTAAGGGTGTTGTCGACAAGGTTGAAGAGGGGGCAGCATCGAACTTAGTGTCACTGTGGACATGGGTTGAGATGATTTGCTCAAGGATCTGATCGTCGGACATGGTGAGAGTGTTCTGCTCACCCTCACCATTTTCTAGCAAGAAGAAGAAGAGAAAATGAAAAGAAGGGGGAGTGAAAAGAAGAGATGACGGGGCTGGGAGACAGAGAAAAAAAAAACGGATTTTGTGGGGCCACGAATGCAAAGTAACGGACGTTTGGTTGGGATAACGGTGTTGTTCTTTTGCACCATTTTCATAACTTATGTGTATTTTTGCACCCCCGAAAACTTTATGATACCAGAAACTCATCAACGATAACTTTATTGGTAGAATTGCACTTTTGCCCTATCCATAACTACATGTGTTGAATAAATATGTTTGGTTGACTCTAAAGTCTACCATAAACCATTTGATGGTAAAAAAAGAAAAATTTTACCATAAATCCTTGATGTATAATAAAGGTGACAATGAAAGTGACATTTGTCATAATCACATGAAATTGTGGTTATGGATACAAATGGGAAAACGTAATAGTTGGAAAAGTAAGGAAACTTTCGACCAAAAAAAGTTTGGAAATCAATTGTCTATTAAAAGGCCAGCGATAACTTACTTTGAGACATAATACCTATCCTTTTAGTTTTGTCATCCAAAAGAATCACAAGCATGGTGATCAACATGTTTCGCCAAAATTTCAATATATGTTTCTTGGTTGCAGCCTTATGTGTCTTTATAAGTGCAGGGAATTCCATCAAGAAGGGTTGCGTTGAAACAGATAAGCAAGCTCTTCTCAATTTGAAATCTGATTTCATTGATAATTTTGGACTTCTATCTTCATGGAAACATGAAATTGATTGTTGTGAGTGGAGTGGAATTTCTTGCAATTATTTGACAGGTCATGTCACCAAGCTGCAAGTTCTATCTAATGGTTCAAGATATTTAGAAGGTAATATCGGTTCTTCACTATGTGATTTGCAACATCTAGCTCTCTTGAATCTTGGCTCTAACAATTTTAGAGGAAACAAAATTCCAAAATGCATTGGTTCTCTTAATCAACTAAGAGAGTTGATACTTTCAGGCGCTCATCTTGGAGGTGCTATTCCACATGAATTGTGGAATCTATCTAACATTGAAACTCTGGACCTTGGGTATAATGATGATTTGATTGTAGATGATCTAGAGTGGATTTCTAATCTTTCTTCTTTGAGGCATCTTGATTTGTCAAGTGTTAATCTAATTCAAGCTATTGATTGGCAAGTATCTTTATCAAGAAAATCTCCTCCAACATTAAGAGAGTTGATCCTTTCAGATGCAAATCTTGTTGGTATTATTTCTATTCAACTAGGAAATTTATCATATTTAGAAATTATTGACCTCAGTAGAAATTATTATTTGATTGTCAATGATTTCAAGTGGATTTCCCACCTCTCTTCTTTAAGGCATCTTGATTTGTCTGGTGTTAATCTAAGTCAAGCTATTGATTGGCAGTCTTCATTGTCAAAAATGTCCTCTCTACTTGAGCTTAACTTAGATGCTTGCACTTTACCTCATGTCAATCCTAAATCTTTGATCCACAATAATTATTCCACTTCTCTCACAAGCCTCAACCTTGCATATAATGACCTTAACACTTCAATCTTATATTGGCTGTCTAACATTAGTAAAACCTTTGTTGAAATTGATCTACATGGAAATACTTTCCAACATATTCCTGCTGGCATATTTTCAAATATGAATTCCCTTAAAAGCCTAGATCTCTCATCAACATCTATACAATATGTTGCTTCAGATGCCTTTACAAATGCCATTTCTCTTGAAAGTCTTGATCTTTCTCAAAATAATCTTGGCAATGATATATGGAAAGCCATCTCTAATTTATGTCAATTGCGTGAGTTGTATTTATACTACAACAACTTGCTTGGTCCATTAAGTGATTTGACACCATACTTGCAATGTGTCCAACATAGTATAGAGAAATTGGACTTCACAAGTAACCCATTTCGTAATGGATCATTTCCTGATTTTTCAAAATTCTCATCCTTGGTGTCACTTTATGTTTCTAATACAAGTCTTAATGGACCCATTCCACAATCATTTGGGCACTTATCTCATCTTTCATTTTTTGATATAAGTCAAAACAATTTGAGTGGGCCATTCCCGAAGCTTCATGAACTTACATCGTTGAGGGAGTTACATATGTATGACAATAAGTTGAATGGAGTAGTCAATGAGGTGCATCTATCAACTCTACACAACCTGAAATTTCTGGATGTCTCTAATAATTTCCTTTTATTCAACTTTAGTTCAAAATGGGTTCCACCTTTCCAATTGCAACTCTTTTTTGCAAGATCGTGCAATTTCAGCATGGGCTTTCCAATGTGGCTTCAGTATCAAAGGGAGCTTCATCAATTGGACATTTCTGTTGGTTCAATTTCAGATTCAATTCCTGAATGGATATGGCTATTCCCAAGATTGTCACATCTGAACATTTCCCATAACAATATCTATGGAGAATTGCCAAGATCATTGCCCGAATCAGGAATTATTTGGGATTTTAGATTCAACAATCTGTCAGGTCCCATCCCACATTTTTCACCACAAGTAGTTGCCTTGCTTCTCTCAAATAATAAGTTCTCAGGCTCCCTATATTCTTTATGTGCTACATTACAGTCTCAATTACGTTATCTTGACATGTCAAGTAATTTGCTGTCGGGAAAACTTCCTCATTGTTGGGGGCAATTTTTGAACTTGGAAATTTTGGTATTGGCAAATAATAATTTCTCAAGGATGATACCATCTTCAATTGGCGCTTTGAAGAACATTGAAACTATCCATTTAAATAACAATAACTTCTCTGGAGAGATACCATCTTTAAGGGATTCTCCATATTTGCAGTTGATTGATTTTGGACAGAATAATTTGCGTGGAAAGTTGCCCACATGGATTGGTAATTACTTGCCAAATTTGATTGTTTTGCGTCTCCAAACAAACAATTTTCATGGAAACATGCCTACAAGTTTATGCAAGTTATCATTGCTTCAAATTTTAGATATTTCCCAAAACAACATTTCTGGGACAATACCCCATTGTCTCAATAACCTGAGTGTTTTATCAAATTTAACATTTCCAAGGGACACCATTTCTTACAATATAATTGGGATGTATTCAGGGGAAACATTTTTGTTAGACAATGCAATGTTGAATTGGAAAGGTGAAGAAGTTAAGTACGATAAAAATCTTGGGCTAATGACAGCTATTGATCTCTCTAGTAATCACCTAACAGGAGAAATTCCCAGCAGCTTAACAACACTTGTGGCTTTGGCATCCTTGAATCTATCAAGAAACAATCTCTCAGGATTCATTCCCAAAAACATGGGTCAAATAAGAATGTTGGAATCACTCGATTTGTCAAAAAACTCTTTTTCTGGTGGAATTCCAACAAGCTTCTCAACTTTGAGTTTCTTGAGCTTTTTGAACTTGTCTTTCAACAACTTATTTGGAGAAATTCCACAGACTACTCAACTTCAGACATTTGATCCTTCTAGTTACATAGGAAATAATGGACTTTGTGGCCAACCACTCACAAAAGGATGCTCAAGAAATGATGACTATGATCAAAATCATAATAATAGGTCAAGCATTGATGCAAATCAAGAGGATGAGCTCATAACTTTGGGATTCTTCATCAGCATGACTTTAGGATTTCTTGTTGGATTTTGGGGAGTTTGTGGAACTCTAATCCTTAAAAGTTCATGGAGAGCTGCTTATTTTCAATTCTTCATCAATATGTATGATTGGATTTATGTTCACTTGGCAATTTTCAAGGCACGGATGAGAAGGAGATTCGAAACTGAATAGGTATATATATGTATATGTAAATCTTGATTAGCTTATTATTTGATAGACTATACTATATGTATTGTATCAAATAAAATTATTCAGTGGGCTTGTTCATTTTCAAATGGATAATAAATTGAATATTTTGTGGTATTCTTTTCCCAAAAATTTGCAGGTGGTTGCAAGAATTAATGGTTGAAATTCCAATCCCCTTAGTGAAGAATTCGCTATAGGCAGTGAAGATTGTGCTATGACCTTTTGGAATTGCAAGTTCCCATAAGTTAATGCTTATACGACTCTTTTTGCATTATTATGAATATCTTCTTTGGGGTTCTTCCTTCTTCTTTCTATTTGAAATTTGGATTACTGTATTGAATATATATAACTACGTCATATCCCTTTTGTCACAAAATATCTCGATCAAGGATGAAATATGGATGACGTCATCCTACTAATCTTGACTATTACTTTCTTGATCCCTGAGTAGTCTCATCTTATAAATGAAAAACTCATTTTCGTTACAATATGTCCATACATTTATTAGACTTACTCATTGAGGGGCCCAGTAATATCTCTCTGCTAATGCAAGGAATAAATCCCATCTTGATCACTCACATTCCTCTCCATGAAAAACCCATAAGCCCGATCATAACCTTTATCATTACCCGGTCAAAGGTGACTTTTGACTAAGTCAAAACTTAGCGACTTTCATGTAGGAATTCATGATGATCTCAGGTTAAAGAGCATTGTGACGTGATTAGATATGAGATAAGCTTATAACTTAATCCATACAACTTTCTCATAGTGGGTCGGTCCAACACCTTGTACTCTTATAAGTGCCTATGACTTTGACTCGTATCTCCATATGTTATCAAAGTTATACTAGCCTTACTTCATCTATGCTCCCGCATAGATAACCGACTAGGGACATTTAGAACAATCTTCATAATTTGTCTATGGATGCAATTATTATAATAAATATGCAAAAGCTATGATAATTAAATGGAGAAAATGCATTAAAATCAATAATGTCTAAGATGTTGGGATTAGAACATACACGCAGCGGAATTTAAAATTTTCTAAACCCAAATACGGATTTTTCAAAGGCGTTTAGATCGAAAAGATGAAGCCATACCTTTTGCGTTTTGAGTTCATTCCTTCCTTATCATCTGGGTCTCTTCTGATTCCACAACCTTTCGCATTCTTGATTCTGATTACGAGAAGCTGATGTTTCTTTGATCGCCTCTCTCGCCAATATCCACGCGAACAGTCTCCAACAATGACAGCATGCTAGCGCCTTTTCAATTTCACTCACTCTCTCTACTGTTCATGAGCTCCCACATTTATAGAACTCAAAGAGAGCTTCCAGAATCTTTGATTAATCTTTAATTAATTTTTAAAATTCGAATTCAGATTTGAAAAGATATCCAAGATTAACTCTTTTTATCTTGAAATTTGAATTTCAAAAAGGATATTCAAGATTAATGTTTATTGATCTTGAGATTTGAATTTCAAAAAGATATCCAATTTTATTAATCTTAAATTTCAAAAGGATATCCAAGATTAATTATTATTATCTTGATATTCGAAAATTCAAAAGATATTCAAGATTAATCTTTATTAATCTTGAAATCCGAAATTTGAAATTCAAAATATGAAATTCGATTCTTGCAAACTTGATTTGGGTTCAATTGATCTAATAAAATCATATTCATTTAATTAATCCAAATAATGAGCCAACGAATTTAATTTATTTTTATAAATTAAATCAATGTTAGTTATTTAATTTATCAAATAAATTAAATATTAAACTAACACACACAAATATTATTTACATAATATTTTGCAATTTCAAATTTTAACACACATATATACATATATATAATTCAAATAAACCCTAGAAATAAAACCCATGTTGGGTTGTTCTTGCATGCAACCTTGTAGGCCCATATGAAGTTGGTAGTGGGCTAATCTCAACATAAGCCCACAAGTCACAAGCAGTCTCTAGCAAGACATTACGACTACCCAAATAGTACGGGGATCGTTAACACGACGTAACCTTTTATGAAACCACATCACATTCCTTTTGTCACGCGATATCTTGGTCAAGGATGAGGTATGGATGATGTTATCCTCATATTCCCGACCATTACTTTCTCGATTCCTGAGTAGTTTGATGAAAGAAACGAAAACTCCTTTTCGTTACAGTATGGCCATACATTTCTCACTCACTCATCCAGGGGCACGGTAATATGTCTCAACTAATGTGAGGGACAAATCCCATCTTAATCACTCACATTCCTCCATAGGAAAACCCTTAAACCTGATTATAGCCTTTACATCACTCGGTCAAAGGTGACTTTTGACTAGGTTAAAGCTTAGTGACTTTCATGTAGGAATCCATGATGATCTCATGTCAAAGGGCATTGTGACGTAATTACATATGAGATAAGTTAATGACTTAATCCATGCAGCTTTCTCATAGTGGGTCGATCCAGCACCTTGTACTCTTACAAGTGCATATAACTTTGACTCATATTTCTATACCTCATCAAAGTTATACTAGTCTTACCTTATCTACGCTCCCGCATAAACAACCAACCAGGGACATTTAAGACAATATTCATAATTCGTCTATAGATGCAATTATAAACATGCAAAACATATGATAATTAAATGGAGAAAATGCATTAAAATAAATAATGTACGAAATACAATGATTGGTCTTAGGGCACAATTTTCAACATAAGATACAATGATTGACTCCTAAGGCACAATTTCCAACCCATATGAGGTAGTATAACATAAGATATATATATATATATATAAATTGTGCCATTAGTAAATTATTTGTCATAACATTCTATACAACTGTAAAGCATAATCGATTATGACTTTGGCCAGATCATCCAGAACAAGGGCAGGAAAAGAATAAGCCAATAATAAACCTAATCTCTGCTCCTAAAGTCCTACAAAAATGTTTCCCTCCTTTCTCTCTCTCCCCCCCCCCCCATTTCAACAGAAATACTACAGGGGATATGATTTTACCTGCTTATGAAAAACAAGTTAAAAACATAATTAATTTTACATAAGCAATTCACAAAACCGAACATCACGTATGTGAAATCAGTGGGAAGTTTTCTTCAAAAAATTCCACCTCCAAGCGATACAATTTTAGAACCACCAACTCCATTTCCATCTTATTTTTAGATTCCAAACAAAAATGGTATCCTTGATGTTAAATCAACATACTGGGAGAATAACTTGCCATATTTTTTGCCACAAGTACCCATTGCTTTGGGCACATCTTGTTTGTCAAATGCTGTAAGCCACAATATTTCATGTCAAAGTCAATTTCTACCTCATTTTTGGCTCAAGTACTAAAGCTAATGCCCACTCCTTTCCCCACTTTCAACTATCTTATTCGATGAAACTTGCCCAAAAGTCATAATAGAAATTAAATAGAAGTTAATCACAGAAGCCATCTAATAGAATATTCTGACTTGCTAATGTTGATACTCACCTTTTAGCGTGCGGGTTCTATTCTGCACCAGGTCAAGTACTACCGTCCTTTCTAACGAAACTTAGGCTTATGATAGAGCTGGCTCACATTCAATTTAAAAAATTGCATGAGGTCCAAGGCCATTACATGACAAAATCTTAGTTGTCTGGATGCAAGTTTCATATCATGTCTGATACAAGTGTTTGAATATGCAATGGACAAGGCTCCTTTTGGAGTCCTTTTAGCTTCTTAGATGTCCCCTATTTGCTATTGAAACATATCTATTTACTAATATCAATAAAAAGGGGAGTGTAGGACATAAAAGTCCAATAGAAAGGCTTCCGATGATCAGTCCCTTCAAGAAATAACTTTACTAACCAAGAAGAGTTTATCAGAATGGAAGGCGCTTTGGCAAGCATAAGACCTTGAATTCAAGTCTATGTGAATTTAGAAAACAATTTTGAAAGGGTGATGCTCGAATTTGACCCAGTTAGATAGCCATTTTTAAAAATAAATAGCTTCTCCAGGGAATAGTAGCTATAGTCATAGCTTTATTGATAAGACACAAATAAAAAATTATCTATATCACTTGTAAGAATGACACTTGGGGAGTTTTTTCAGAGTCATCCAGGATTTAACGGCTTTAGAGGCTAGTATGCCTCTACTACAAAAAGCACTCTTTACGCCCTGTTTTTAACCCAATTAGTACCCTTTTTCAGGGGGTGTATATGTGAAGGAAGTAGAAAGATAGGGCCTACGGCGCCCTATATTATAAAAGACGTTACAAGTAACCTTACGGTGCCCTATCTTAAAATATAGGGCGCCGTAAATTTTTTTTTTTATAAAAAAGTTGAATCTCAAGCCAAGTGTCTTCTCTACCTCAAGCGGATCCATCAACTTTAATGCAGGAACCATGGGATTTATGATGTAAGATCATCATAAGAGATTTGATTTATTGAAGTCCTCATCATCATTTACCAACACTATACTAAGAACATAAAAGTTTTATGATGATTTTTTTGTTTCATTGAACCAATTAAACAAACAGAAAATGTACTTGGTCTTGCATTTTTCTTGCATCTAATAGCTTGAGGAATGAACACCCCAGTTCCTTTCCCATTCTTATTCCACAAGTTCATCAACCAAACAGGTGGTGGCCCACCACCTGAGTTCTGAGCTTCCCAGGACTAAAAATGGCTTACACCCAGTAAGCCACTGCCGAATCCGTAAGCCGACCCGTACAACGGACCACCACCCCCTGACACGATGAGGTTGTTGCCATTGTTGTCGACCCGTTTGGTTTCTCCGAGGATTCTCAGGTCGTTGTCGTCCTCGTCTTCAGTAGTTAGTTGCAGAATCTGCCTCCTGATCTCAGCGTAGAACACATCATCGTCCCTCTCTGCTTCAAACAAAAACCCAAGATCTGAACCCACCTCCATCTTCGAGATTCAAAGAAAAGCTTGAAACCCGAAATAAAAAGGGAAAAATTTATACGCGAAAAGCGAGAAAATTGAGAAGTTGAAACGTACCGAGCTTCTTTGTAAAAGCGGATCTAACAAACGATGATGGTGAAAATTGAAATGGCAAGGGATGTGTGGATTTTATATAGTGTTTGCAGGAATGTGCACCGTTCAAGATTTCTGTTCAATCTCCAAGACCACTGCTTCGTCTTGTCCACCGGCGAGAACTTTCAAATAGTCTATGGCCACACCCAGTACTCTTTCGCGTAACAAATTTTGGGGAAATGACATTTCACTGTTTGAGGAGACCCAGAGGTCGACACTCCTCTCACCGTCGACGCTCCTCTCGCAGTCGACGCTCCTCTCGCAGTCGACGCTCCCTCCGACGCTCTCTGTACCAGGCCTGCAGAGTTGGACACAGACGAGCAAAGATGGGAGAAGGACGGAGCAGGCAGATTTAGAAGCAAAGCAGGGACGGAGCAGATGAACATGTGCGCGTGTGATTTTGAATAATTGGTCGCTTTTTGGCGCCCTACATTGATGTAGGGCGCCGTAGGGCACCTATTGACGCCTTACGTTGAATATTAAGGTGTTAAAGAGTGCATAAGGGTTTGTCTCCTTTCGTGTTTTAGGCGCTCTATCTCTGATAGGGCGCCTAAAGATCAACGGGGCACCCTTTAGGCGTCCTATATGTGAAATAAGGTGTCGAAAATGAATTTTGGGTGCCCTATATGATAAATAGGGCTATAGGGCGTCAAAAGTTGAACTTATGGTGTCCTATTTCACATATAAGGCACCAAAAGTTCACCTGTTCATTTTTTACTCCCTATTTTAAAAAACGGGCGCGAATTTTAGACGCTAAAACTATACTCTGTGCTTAACCAGATTTTTAATTATGAAAGATAAATTCCCCTTCCACCTAGGGTACAACAATGCAGGAATTAGGTCCAGCTGGCTTTTCTCACAAATTTAATCAATAGACTTCCTTGTAACAACAAAAAACTATTATCATGTTCCTTTACTCCATAGAAGCACTCAACAATTTATTATTTCTAACGTTTAACGCACAACAGACCATTCAGTTCGCCACAACGGTAGAATTCAAATGCTGTTAACCTGTATTAATTATTTTGTTTAATATCGAACAATAAATCATTTTTCAGCCTTACTATATAATTCGACAAGTATAAGGCACTCTCAACGTGCAAGATCCCTTTTAAACACCTGCCAAAACACTAAAAAGGGGTACGCCCAAGTAAAGTAAGGCAAAACAAAATGCCATAAATATATTATATAAACAAAATAAGAAGTTTGTAACATTTGAAATGAAAGTATTCAAATATAATGATCATTCAGGTTGTACCTTGTTTCTTTGTATTTTACTATAGAGTGATAATGACCATTTTGCATCATTACTTGTTACTTGTAGGGCTTGGTTTTACGCTCTTCCTATGCTGGAAGCTACGCTATCAATACCATCAGTACAAGTCATGAATCCTGCAGGGAGTCACATTGTTTATGAGTTATGAGCATGATGCAATTTATATGTTAGGCGATCCCTTTTCGTCACACAAGGAATATCATGTGCCTAAGCATAAAATGCCAAGGCACTGCTAGGTGAATGCCTCGTTAAAGTCAGTGCCAAGGTGCAAGAGGCATTGAGCCTTTTCAGCACCTTACATCAATGCGTTAGATTGTTAGAGGCGAGCAACTTTGACTAATTCTCTCTTATTCGATATATATAGACTTTCAGTTTAATATTCCCTCTATCCCTTATTATAAGATCCAAATAAACGAATTACTTTGTTCAAGAAAACTTTTAATATGAAGGCAATGTACTTTTTTATTCCAAATATGCCCTTACTTATAAGTGATTAGGTGAGAGTGAGAAAAAAGATGATAGAGAATGTATGGGAAAAATAACGAGTATATTAATTAAGGGTAAAATGGGTAAAAGTGAATTTAATGTTTCAGAAAACCAAAGTGGATCTTGTAAAAGGGACTGACCAAATTCAAACAGTTGGATGTTATAATGAGGAGGGAGCATAAAGGATATTGACAGCTATATCCTTTAAACTATCATACGACCCACCTTTCCAATTTTCAATTCTAGGCACCTAGTACCTTTAGTGTTGCTTGACCACAAAAGGATTTTAAAATACAGTATTAACAAAAGAAAAGGAAAGAAAGAAATAGACAAAGCTTCACTGATAAAGTTATAGTCAATAACAACATGCAAAAGATGTTGCTTCAGGAAGAGCAAGATGAGGAAAATTTTTTCATTATGACAAGTTCATAATTATTTGAGATGTCTTCTAATTTATCAAACATATCAGCAAATTCTACGAAGAGTTTGAACTATCACTAAACAACCTATCAGGTTCAAGTTAAGAAATGATGTTTTCAAAAGGTAATAACATAATCAGTCTTGAAATTACCATGCTATCCCAAAAATTACCAACGTCACAGTTATTGTTAATCAGATACATTAATTAATAATTATTTCTACTGAGGAAGTTAGTGTATGTGGATGGACTCAGTAAATATTGAATCTAAAAGAGGTTCTGGGTTTTGTCTAATAGGTTTTTAACAGTAATTCGGTTTTGACTAAAAGAAGCATCAATGACGACCTTATATCCATACAAAATTCTTATATTTAAAAAAAATGTCAATTTTGACATAAAAATTTGCCTGACCTGCTATGATATGGGCTGCTTTCACTCTAGAGTTGTATAGTTTTATTCAGTAAAAATCATAAATCCAATATGCATATCAACTCCTTGGTCTAGATATGAAAAGCATGTCACATTCAATCAATAAATAGGTGTACTACGGGAATAAGAGGTCATGGAGAATGGCATGAGCTCAATATTGAATGGAAAGAACGGTCACCAATGGATCAAAGTGGAAATGAGCTTCATCCGACGGATTTAAACTTTCAAAGATTTTGCATTACCTCCTACAACGTGAGAGCAGAAGACTGGGTTTCATTGTGTAATAACTAATAAGTAGTAAGTTCCAAATCCATAAGATTCAAGCATCAATGCATGAAGCAAAACACTTAAATGCATTATTACAGCCTCAAAAAATAAACATCAAGAACCCATAATTTTCAATATAAGAGATACACAAGCATGCATGCTACATAGGAGAGAATATGGGAGCACTTCACACATTCTTGATAAAATAATGATAGCAGGATATGCAAAGAGAACGGTAATCTTCCCTTGTTTAAATAAAGGCTCAATCATCTCAATATAGGTCAAAGTATCATCTACTTCTTTTACTTTGTAGACGCATGTATACCCTAAACATTTTTACATATTATGAGAAAAAGGGTACAAAGCATACTGCAGCGAGGAGCTACCTGGTCTTTGTATCCCGAATGCGAAGATAAGCGTCCAGTCCTAGAAGCATGTCATATGAGCTTTAGTAATCAATATGGATATCTGTAAATGCTAATACAATAGTACAAAAGCTGAATGTTCTTATCAGACCGAAAAATGTTTAGTCAGCAAACCACGGACCTATACTTTTTCAATTGATTATGAGCTTTTGCAACAATCATCCAAACGAATAAAAAGAGCAACAAAAAATTATGAATAATAGATCTAATGGTATGACCAACCCTGGAACTATGATTTTCACTGACAATAAGACTGCATATATCACACTATAATTTTAAAACAAGCAACATGGCGAAAAGAAAAGCAGAAAACTCTAGTAAACTACTCTGAAGGTTTTTAGAAATAGAAAACTCTCTCACCACATGAAGCTATAATCGGTAGCTCAGGGTGCCTGACTATGGATCTGATGCTTCCAGAGCATTTTCCAGTAAAACAACCTAGCAATTTTTCTGTAACAACTTATGTATCAATTAATATGATAAGTGGAAAATAACTCATGCATATCATAGACAGTGATTAATATGAAAAATCAAAAGTAACTCATGCAAGAGGATATCAAATTATAATAACAACAGAAAATATAGCAGCTCAAACTCAATGCAATTACATCTAATAACCACCAAAAGTCCGAAAATCCAAGAAAAATGTACCAACACAAAATGTGGCTTTCAAGATTTCCATATTATACTGAAATAAATGCATGCTAATCCGAACAAGTCTCTTTATTAAATATATACCAAAAATGAGTATTGCAACAAAAGAACTCCTTAGAATCCAGCTCCTAATCTATGTGATTTACGAAGTCATACAAAAGCATAAGGAATTGTATAGGCATTCATATTTTCATAATGTCTAAATATGATCCTAGGTCCACATTTAATGCCTTCTCATGCAAATTGGAAATAACTGTTTGGGAAATGCGAGTGAGTAGAGCCATTGTGCTGAGAAAGCAATGCAAAATGGCGTGGAGATGCTCTATACATACAAAGAAAATGTCCCTTCACAATGTTAACCATAAAATGCAAGCATTAGAGTATGAAAAGTTCAACATTTACAGATTTTATTCCTCCATAGTTCATAATAGAGTAGTTTCAGGTCATAACAAGAAAAGACCATTTACATGACCAATGATGTAAATATTAAGAACTAAATCAGCATTCAAATTTTTGGAATCCCACAACTGATTTACCCCCTAACTGCTACAATATGGCACTTTACTCTGCCAAGTATAAGATGCAATCTTAGTCTGCCTGCCTGCCTGTCTCTCTGTCTCTCCATTCCCACCTTCTCTTATACTTCCCTATCCATCTATTCCTTCATTCTCTTATGCATTCTCTTCTATCTTCTACTATTGACCAGATTATCAGTATCTTCCTTCAATGAATGTATTCGCTGTGGTAATTTATATGACTTCAGGCAATGATAAAATTAAATTGGCTAGTTGTATGAACCGAAGCCAATAGTTTCATGTCATTAACCACCCCTAACCATCTCAATTCTTTCCAATAATTCCGGTATAATATTTGCTAAAGAAGACTGTTAATATAGAAGCATGATGAACAAAGCCATTCATAAATTTATGTGACTAGATACTAAATGGAATGCACATACCTGTACGTATTCAACAGAAGCAAGGTCACCAGATCCATTCCCTACATAGATTGAATACCCTTCTATATCCTCAGCCACTGCTTTGATTGGTGTCTCACGAAAATCAAATGAAATAACAGGCCTTTGCTGAGCAGAGATATCATATAGACGAACCTGGTTGAGAATTACATGTTAAAATTCAAAATCAAGTAGCTCTGCAAGGGAGTAGACATTATAATGTTTACTTGTCTATAAATGAAATGCATGCTTCGTTCTACATTATAATGTTAATAGCTATGCTTATGCCAGATATAGAAAGCAAATGAAAAACAACACATGAAAGAAATGATTTTAGAAGATCGTCCATCTGAAACAAACAAAGCTTTGTGGCTGCTATGCTATGGAGAGTATCATCTATGACAAATGCCTTAATGAATTTAGAAAGCAAACAATACATGGCACACCCTTCCCCACTTTTCTTGATTTGTAGTTTAATTGGTAGTGTCTCTAGATCTTTGATAAAATCAAGATACTAAAAACCATACTGGTCCATGAACCAGTCAAGCCACTGGTTCAAGGGTTGTGGTTTGAACTGAAGTCAACTCGGGGTCATATCAATTGTGATTAAAATAATATATTTTAATTAAAACATACAAAAATATCCAAGTATAATGGAAAAATACTGTTTAAATTAAAAATAATAGAGAAAAGTTTAAATCATTAAAATGTAAGATATAAAAATATAATTAAAAATATATACGAATAAGTATTTAAAATTAAAAAAAGTAAATAACTAAAAATTTATAAGGGATAAGGTACATTATCACTCTAAAGTATTTTTTTCCAAATGCATCTAGCATTCTAAAGTATTTCTGTGGTGCATTCAGTACTTTGAGTATCTACCATCCCAAATTGCCAAGGTATAGAAAATATTGTAGGGTGTTGGACACACCTAGAAAATACTTCAAGATGCTTGATGCACCACAAAATATTTCAAAGTGCTAGATGCACCTTAACCTAGTATAGAAAGATATACCATTTAGAATTTTAGATTAGGAAAATAAAATACCACTAGTTACCTTGGCATTTGAAAAGTACCATAAAATAGTAACAGTGGGCTTTGAATTTTAAAAATAACCAAGGATTTCGAAAAAAATAAGGGTATACGAGTATAAAATCAACTTGGAAAGTGTAAGAGGTTTGAAGAGACTATTTGGTATCTTCCTTTAATGAAAAGCGGATAAATCATTCATTCACTTAAAACAATGAATAGCTATGATATATATTCATTTATCTCTCAGTTTTATACACCATTTTCAATTTAAGGCTTCAACTTTTATCACCTCCAAGACTACCCATATGGCTTTTGAAGGTGAAAACAAAGAGAAATTTGATGAGACTCCAACGTTTAACTAAGATGAAGAATGACTTAAAGCTCGTTTGAAAGTCCATTTGAAAATAACTTTTACAGAGTTCGAGGTAAAACCTAAATTTTGGAAAATAATTTTTACAAATTCCAATACAAAACCTTGGTTTTAAAAAGTGATTGTGTTTCGGAAGTTATTGGTTTTTACGGAGCTCGAAGAAAAAAGCAAGTAGGAAAGAGAAACAAAGAAAAAAGAGGAAAGAGGACATTTATCATGAGAGAGAATGATCTGACAAGAAAATAACTTTTTTCAAAACCTAGATTTCAAACATAAGTTTTATCTTTAGAATAGCTTTTTTGAAAAATGTGATTACTTAAAGAAAACCTAGGTTTTGGAGCAAAACCTAGGTTTTGAAGCTATAATCCAAATGAGCCTTTAAGATGTTAAGGTGAGGAGACCTGAGATTTAATGATAATGTATAACTAGTTTTTTCCCTTTTTCTTTCGCTACTCTTAGTCCTTTATTTTTGTAGTTTTTTGTTTTGCATCTAGGATCTCAATAAAAAGCCAGAGCAACTCACCCCTAGTAGGTTGCCAGGATCAATCTTAGTTGCAACGGGACATCCCGAGTTCTTTTTGTAACACCTCCTATTTTCCCCTTTATATCCTCATATTAGATCACTTTTGAACCATTTTTGGGCCTTGGATAACTTAAATTGGGTTTTTTATGTGAACTTGAAATTTTCAAAAACGTAACAAAAACGTTGTTACTGTCCACTGGCCCATTTTTCAGATTTCTGGCCCAACTTTGAAAATTCATAATTAATTCTAGAAAAATCGAAATTGAGTGGTTCCAATTTCTAAATTTTTCTTATTAAGTGAACTATAGGGGACAAATACTCATTGGCCAAAAAACTTGCTGTAACACTCCTTAAATCCCCTATATAAATCATATTAGATAACTATTGAACCACTTTATGGCCTTGGATAACTTAAATTGACCAAAGAAATGAACTTGAAAATTTTTCAAGAACGTGTTACTGTTCATTTGGTCAATTTCCAGATTTCTAACCCAACTTTGAAAAATCATAACTAATTCTAGAAAAATCAAAATTGAGTGGTTCAAATTTCTATTTGAATATTATAAATTGATCTACAGGGGAAAAATACTCACTGATTCCAAAACTTGCCCAATTGATACAGTTAATTCCATGAAAATCACTGTTCATTTGGTAACTTTCCAGTTTTTCCAGATTGATAGCTTAATTTTGGAAAATCATAACTCTTTATATACACATCCAAATTTAGCAAACTTTGGCTCATTTTAAACTTAGTATGTGTAGTATTTATCTGGAAAGTTTCAAGTCATCTGGACTTCGTTTGATATTTTTCCTTGTCACTCAAAAAAAAAAACAGGGCAATATTTGAGGGTCTTGGAACCCCTTACTTGAAAACTTGCCATTCCAAACTTCTCTTGATGCATGCCTAACTTGTCTACTTCTTTTGAATATATTCATGCATGCATTCACATATGTTCTCTATTTATCATGTAGAGGTTTAACTTTACATTAAACACACCAACACATTAACATGAATTCAACATTTTTGCATAACCTGGCAAGCTAAAACATATCATCATGCTAACTTCAATCATCATTCAACTTGCCTCTTTCTCTTGCTTGAGCCTCCACCTAAAATGGTTAGTTGGGGGAGGGTGAGATTTTTGGAAATCCCAATAGCAAAACTTTCCAACACACTTTGTAAAAATGCATGACAACTTTCAATAAAAGTGTGAGTTCATGAAATGTGCAACATGTAACTATTAAATGCATATGGCCATAGCACACAAAAGCACATATTCACACTTTCATTCATCATAAATTTTCAATACAAGTCATGCATAATTTCATACACATTTTCAAAGCA
>JANTPZ010115709.1:0-15389 GCA_025593235.1 Vachellia pachyceras
AGGAAGCAAATAAAGAATCTGCTGAGGAAAACAAAGCCACTGAGAGTGAATCATCAGTTGCAGAAGAAGAGAAGAAGGCGGTTGAAGCAGACATGGAAGCCGCCAAGGAAGTTCCTGTTGAGGGAACTGATGATGCTTAAGTGTAGAGAGAGAGGGGGGATTCGCTAATATTCCCTTTCTGTCTCTCTCTACATTTCAATTAAAGTGTGGATTTAAATCCATTTATGTTTGGCTTTCAGGCTTTGATGTTGGTTTTGGCATGCTTGACTTCACAAGTTCTCCTATCTGTAATGGAATATTTGATAATGGTGAAAGGTCTATGTGGATGATATGGCTATATGTTGATCCACATTTACTTGCATGCGAGGTTGTATATGTAATTTAGTAAGTTTTCTTACTTATCAACGTGTCTTTTTTTTTTTAACCAACGGCTGGTTGGATTAAGTGGTAAGCTGTTTGTTCCAGCTTAAGCAAGGTCTCAGGTTCAAGCCTTGTGTATGCAGCCGCCACCGTTGGGAGACTCACCCACCATGCCAGGTGCGCGACGCGGGTCGGATCCCGATGTAGTCGGAGCAAAGCTCCGGTAAACCGGGTGGGCAACCGAAAAAAACATGTCTTTTTTAAACAAAAAAAAAATCAAGTGGTTATAGTACGAATTTGCCCCATAAATATTCAAAATAATGTTGTTCGAATTAAAAATTAACATTAACTATTAATTTTTTTAACAGCGAGGGATAACAATACTCTATTTTAACACTTCGGATGCAATCTTTCGGAAATAATATTTCACCTCAATAAAAAAAAAATTAATGCTAACATGCGTGACTTATATTTCTTGAACTCCATCTTCGGTTTTCAGTTACTGAATAATAACATTTTGTTTACTTCTACAATTTTTCCCATTTTTTCTTTGCTCTATCTTCTCCATATCTTTTGCAATGCAAGATAATTTCGTTTACGTTTGATAACTAAGGAAAATTTCAGGTATTTTGGGTTTTTTGAATTCGAATGCAGAAAGAAAAAGTTTCAAAATACTATAAACATTTCAAACCAAATTGAGAGATTATTAAGCCACCTTTTGCTTCACTCGAGACTATCCTTTTGGCCAATACACGCATTACTTGAAAGCTTCACTGATCATCTCAATAAAATGATCTGAGTGCTTTATAATGCTCGCACACACACTGAATATAGATATCATCTCTTAACCTTGCTTTCATTCAAGTCCCAAGCAAACGATAAAGGAAAAGAAGGCAAACCACATCCTCGCTGTTTCTGATAATTTTACCACTAATTTGAATCATCTGAAGCAATTTACAGGTGAAGTAGAGAGAGAGATAGGAAGAAAATAGTCCGTCGACATACGTAGAAGTAGGACCTACCATTCTCTCCCCATCTCTACTTACCCGAAATGATATACTTCAGAGGATCCAAAAAATTATCACGCTCTCGGTCTCATGAATGTACAATGCCTACTCAATGCTTGGTAAACTTGCCGAGGACGTCAAAGTAGTCGGGGAATGTTTTCCGGGTGCAACCGGGATCCTTGATGGTCACCGGAACATCAGCACAAGCAGCAAGAGAGAATGCCATGGCCATTCTGTGGTCATCGTAAGTGTCGATAGATGTGACGTTCAATTTCTCAGGAGGGGTTATCACACAGTAATCAGGACCTTCTTCGACCATTGCTCCGAGCTGAAACAAGTGCATAGTATATCATTGAGATATCAATAAACAAGTGTGATAAAAATCTCATTCCCATATATTTATACACATTTTCTTGGTTTTACTAAAATCACATCAACATTCCCTCTATTTTCAAAATGTCGTTTGAATTTTACTGAATTCATGTAGATCTCTTGTATTTTCAAAATTTCTCAAACGCCTCCAAAACAAGGGTTAAAAGACACAAGTCTATGCTGTGCCGAACTTACATAGATGTCCCTTTGATTTTCAAAATGGACACAAACCTCCCGGGAAAATGGACGGAAAGTCCGTAATTTATGAAAAGCTTAGAATATGACTAAGATTTATTTACAAGAGAGAATTGTACATGCTTCAAAGATACAAGTTTGTGTAATTTTATTACATCTGATTCTTAACATAAGGGTTAACTGACTTTTGTTATAGAGATTAAGGGACCTAAATAAACTAATACCTCATGTCTTTGATATAAAAGCTAGTTGACTTTTGTTGGAGAAGTTAAAGAAGCTAAATACATTATTTAAATTAATATTTATTTTTTTCCTTTAAACTAATTTGTCTTATTTATAATTGATATAAAACTAATTATAAACATAAATAAATAAATAGTGTAATTAGCTTCCTGAATCTTTCTAACAAAAGTCAACTGACTCTTATATTAAGGATAAGAGGTATTACTTAAAAATATGTATTTATATATATAATTAGATTATATATCAATTTACAAAGCAAACAAATTAATTTAAAGAAAAACATAAATATCTTTAAATATTGTATTTAGCTTCCTCAATCTTTTAACAAGAGTCAACTAGCTCTAACATTTATGACCAACGGTAGTAAGATACAAGGGAGGTACATTAAAATTTACTTTCGGTTTATAGGATAAGCTTGTGTGAGTTTTGAAGATAAATAGTTCCACGTAGTTTCAAAATTGAAAAAAAAAGGGGAAAAATTCTAGACATTTACTGTATATGTGATTAACAATTTCTCTTCACTTTAGATGTAGCAAGGTACTCTCACTCACCTTCCTGAGTTCTGTGCAAATAGCAACCATTCTTTCTGTTTCTTTGACTCTCCAACTTGCCACTACAATTAGAGGGGGGAAATCAAATACCATGTCAACAGAGAACGAGTAATAATATCTAAGGCTCAAGTACATGCAATGTTCATGTGGTGTTCAGGGGACGGATATATTAACGCAGCATTACCCTTATAAGTCGAAGGATTATTTATAGGATTTGAACCGTAACCTTCAGGTCACGTGCCAATAACCTTAAAGTTGATCTAAGGCTCAACCCCTAAATGCAATGATTAAGAATTGGGGAAAATTTCCAATATTCATGCATTATATACCCACAGGAGTTACATATGTTAGAAGCTAATAATAAACAATGGACAAAAAGCTTATAGCGTGCATACAAGAGGAAAAATCATACCATCTCTTATAATGGTGGTACCATTGGCAAATAGTGCAACTACTGCAAGTGTCATGGCAACATCAGGCATCTTGTTCATATTGACATCAATGCCTTGCAAGAATCCATAACCTGAAGAATTTCGTGGAGGTCCAGTGATGGTAACACTATGCTCTGTCCAAGAAACTTTAGCCCCCATCTTCTCAAGAACTTCAGCAAATTTAACATCTCCCTTTTTAAAAGGAAATATCAAGTTACAAAAAATCATGATTCAGATTCACATGTAAAAATGCAAAATTAAACACAACATATTTATTGCTTGACAAAAGATGGAACAAAGCAGGTCAGTCAAACATTTTACTGATTATTATTCACCCACTCAAGCCCCCTTTGCTTACTCTTTCGATCTTTGTATTAGAACGAGATGCAATCAGTCAATTAATGCAATGTTTTCTATTTACAGACACCAATTTCTGCGTAATCCTTTGCTTTCTATAGAGAATTATTGAAAGCCAAGTTCTGATCAAGCCCTTTCAGTTCGCATATCTCTCAAGCCAAAACAAAACAAAAGAACATTTAGGAACAAAATAAATACAAACATATGAAACAGGTAATACAAACATAAACACACAGATATAAACATAAATTATGGTATGTAAGGGGACATAATTAGGGTAGGCTCCAGTTCACTGTTAAAGAGAGAGATGCAAATCCTAAATATCGGATCTTTTCATTATACATGATTGTCAAAATTTGTTTGTTAGGAGACCACCTAGTAGATCACTAGTTTTATGTGAAAATTAGTTAAAAGAACCCTGATAACTGGATCTTGAAGGTTCAAGATTAAATCACGACATTTTATAATTCCTTTTGAAACCTTTGGTTTTAGATCTAAATACCTTAGTATCATTATTACCAGAAGTTAATCAATCCTCTCCTGACTGGTATAGTGTAAACTACATACCTAAATTAAACTCCACATATCCATAAGAAAGAAAAAGCTTAAATTATGTGTGCATTTAAATAGAAGATATAACCAAAAGGCAGCTGGAAAACAAATTACTACAAGAAATAATTCCAAGCAGACATACCTGTATACTGCTTGTCCCACAACCCTTGACAGTGATAGTCCCACCAGTTATAGCTGCACCTGCAAGGAAGTAACTGGCACTTGAGGCATCACCTTCAACAAAAGCATTTCCTGGAGACCTGATTAGGAAAATAAATGGTTAATCTCGTTTTTTCAACCAGATGGCACAAATGTAGCTAAGAAATTCAGAAGAAACCTACTTGTACTTTTGACCTCCTCGGATTAAGAATCTATCCCAGCTATCGTTGTGTTCCACCAAAACTCCAAATCGCTCCATCAATTTTATTGTCATTTCAACATATGGAACAGAAATGAGTTTATCAATAATTTCAATTTCCACATCGCCAAGGGCCAAAGGACATGCCATCAGCAAAGCAGTTAAGTACTGGCTGCTAATTGATCCAGATAGCTTCACCTGCAAGAGAAAACAACATTCCGATTAAACAACATTCATTACAGCATACTGGCAGAATCTGCAGTGGGGGTTTCTAATTGTATAGCTGTGGATTAATGCAAATACAACGTTTTATGCAGTCATGAAGCGATTACCTATGTCAGGATAATCATTCCAAATTGATAAACTGGAAAGAAGTGGTCCTATATACTCATAATTACGAACTGATATCCATTCCTTCCTTAAATAGTAATGATTTTGTAGTCTCTTCAACCTCTCAGAAAAAGGAGAAAGAAGAAAAATGGACAAAAATAAAAGGAGAATCCACCTGGTATCCAACCATAAGAAAGAAAGAGACCTTGCTCTGAAAAAAGGAAATTTAAATAAAACCAAATACATTACACTAAAAACTCCTCTACATTCTAGTCTGACATATTCAATTAGTATCTACTACTAACACGAATATTTTTAGGACCCCTTTCGAAAATTTAGGACAGTATATGAAAAGGGAAAGATACCTTTTGATGGTCAGTACTTTGGCTTACCATTGGGAAAAAAAGAAATAGAAAACAGGATGGATGTATGGTCAAAGCCTATAGGTTGGGGATTGTGAGAGTCATAATTTAGGTCTATAAATCTTCCATTTGGTTCAGCAAAAGGAGAGAATAATTTTGAAGTAGGGTGGATAAGGGCTGAGGCATTTAGGGTGGAGAGAGCCAATCCTCTTGAAAGATTGGTAGGGTTGGAGGAACGGGGTCTTCCTTCATCAGTATCTGTTTGGCAAGTCTGTGTTGTATGTTACTATGTTCATTGTGTTTGTCGTCTGTTTTGTTTGTGAGAGTTGTTTGTGAGTTATGTGTGATTTGCATATCCTGTTCAGTGTCAAATTGTAACTTTTTCCCTTATATCAGTGTAAAAGTGTAGTCTTTTACCTTTTAATGTAATAGAGTTTTAGCTTTTCATTACATTTTTGTCTGAAAATCTGTCTTGTTTTAAAGTTGGTGATCAAGGGTCATAACATATTTCTGAATGAATCAAAACAAACCTATCAGCCAAACTATTAATTTGAAGTTTTCAAACTTTTTAGACAAGGGAAGTAGGTAAGGACAATAAGCCTCTCCAAAACGTTAGGAAACACTGTAGATAAGAGCATGCCTGACCTTTCCTCCAGGAAGCCCACCTTTCCCAATCACATGAACAGGTGGACAGTTTGTGCCGAGAATACAATCGACATCAGCACCAAGCTGTTTGAGACCTGCTACCAAATCTCCAATTGGCCTCTCTCTCATTCGTGGGACTCCATCAAGTATGTAGCTGAAAGTAATTGAACATTCTAAGAGTCAATTCATTGTGTCAGACCAGCAAAGTAGAAGAAAGAGATAAAATCAATGAACTGAGAAACCCTCCGTTTTAATTCCCTCAATGAATGCATTCATGTGCTACAAATATAAGCTACTTTACTAGTTCTATATGGTGAAAACATAGCAAAACAAAAAAAGTAAAGCCTAAGTATCTAGCTTAGATATTTAGACCACAAAAATTAAGTCAATCAATAAAATAAGATTCAACTAGGATAATTACATCAGACAAGGTTCTGAGCTCTAACACAAAAAATATGCTTTCTCAATTTAATTAACAGGTGGGAAAATACTGATAATTTAAACTATTCCCTAGCATGAAAAACTTTAAAGAGCATGATTTATACGGAGTAATTTCAAAAGTTTATAATTAACAAATGCAAACCTTGCATTTCCACCTGCTGCAACCACGGCTGCTGTCAATGGGCGCATTGCTGTGCCAGCATTTCCAAGGAATAATTTAACTTCATTTGATTCACTGCTAACACGAAACTTTCCACCACAACCTTCAACAACTGCTTGTTTGATTTGTTTGTCATCTTGCACATTTAGCCCAAGGGTCCTTAGTGCACCAATCATATAATGAACATCCTCACTATCTAACAAGTTGTCCACAACAGTTGTTCCCTAAACAAAAAGAAAATAGATACTTCAAAACTGAACTCAAGAATTTTGATATCTAAAAATGTATCAATATGTCATAAAAATAGCGCATCTAATATTATTATATCCATTAATGTTTTAACTTAACAATCAGAGCCAGTTCTCCATTTCATCAATTCTTAAACCTGCAGTTGGACTGACTTAATTGAATCAAGTACTAAGAGAGATTCCAAAAGACTTTACCAACTGGAAACACTACCTTCACTAAAAGACAAGTATTGATTGAAAAACAAAATATCTCTCCAAGCTTACAAAGCATTCACATTTTAAAATCCAACTCATCATATCTGGTGTTTATGTTAAATGTATTAGCTTAGATAGGACACTACAAATTGCATCTAAAAAACCCATGTTATATCACTGTCCTTATTCATGAGAGTGAGCATGTTTCGCAAACCGTTATCAGACCCAAACACGCAACGCACAGTGTGAAATGAGTGTTTCCATTGCTATTCACATTTTCGGTTTGTCTGGGAAGACTTATGAGAATAAGTTGCTTATGGGAAGAAGCAACAATCCTAAGCTTCTCACCTAACACTGCAACCTCTGTTTCTCCGTTGGCTCTCCAAATGGCCGCTTGTGTGCTCTCGTCTGGTGGTGTGTTGGCGTGGGTCGAGAGGAATGGGGCTGGCGGCTGTCTGTGAGAGCTCCCTTCCTAATCGCAAAGCCACCACTCACGCACAAGCTACCAAAAGAGAGAAGGCGAGCGCCGTTGAGAACAATGACGTCACACCTCCAGGACGCCCTCCTCATCTTCTTCAAGCACCGCCATTGTTAAGGGACCCATTATTTTCATCCATTCATCCATTCATTTTCATTGCACCGCCACTCGAAGACGGAAGCGAAGACGCGACAAACAAAGCGAGCACCTGGAGACAGAGACGAATGCCGTGAGCTGAGGAGATTATTCCTCTCCTTCACGTGCAGTAGCTGAGAGAGGAGGCTCTGATTTCCAATGCAACTAATGTAAAAGTGAGGCCAAGATATTTCTATATGTTTCTTTTATATATTGTATAAAGAGGAAAAAATTTAAGAGCCCAAGTCATTATTTCAGCGTCCATAGTTAAGCAAAAGCATGGCCAATGTTTCTATATGCATTGGAAATTTTTTATAGCAGTCGCACGTCCAGATGAGCCATAACAGTCGCTTATCCCAACGTGTTCATAAACACATTCACTTTTACCAATAAGTCACTTCTCCCACCGCTTTCGCAAACACAAATCACTTTTACAATCTGACTTATTTCCAATCTCACTTCTTCATAAGTCCTTCTGCAAAAAAGTTACTTATTCCACCGCGTTCCCAAACGGGCCCATATTGTTGCTTCCACCAATCAAAAACTATATTAGCACTAAAAAGCTATCATGGAGGATAGGATAATTAGAAAGAGGCATCTTTGTCGCTTAACACTATATATGATCTTGCTTTGCCCATGGATGGTTTAACGGCATATTTCGTAGTTATAGAAGAAAATTTAGGGATTCTTAGACTGAAGGAGTTTATTCATTTTCTCACAAAAGGGTTCTTGCTTGCAATTCCTGCGATCTTAGACTTTCCAAATCGATATCATGACAATGGTGCTTATATTCTGTCGTCCCTATCCCATGGTTGATGGGATACACACTGTCCCTGTCTGCTTGTCTTGAGAATCTCGTTTCAAGACTATCTCATAAATGTTATAATTTGCATATGAATCAGGCAAGATTACTAATCCTGAAATGCAGTAATTATATACAAATCGAGGATGCAGTTTTCAATATTTTTATTGGAATATGATTCTTTCTTGCAAATTCTAAGATTAGACTCGTAACAGCTAGACTCGGGAAAATTGTAAAATGGAAGCTAATTAGGCACACATGCATATCCATTTCACAATATAACCCATTTTATCCATTTAATTTGAAGAAAAGGCGTCATTGTTGATTCATTTATTAGCATGAAAGAAGCATCATTGTTTACCATGCATGAAATAAATTGAATTGAAATTCAAAATAAAAAAATATGCATATGAACCTCAAAGTGCCAAAACACGCGACCAAAATAAAAAAGGCACCTCCGAGAGAGCAGCAAGAAGCAGAATCCGATTGGATAGAGACTTCGACCCAGGCAAAGTAATGGTACCAGAGATTTCTTTAATGGGTTGCAGCACAATCTCCGGCACGGTTGCTGCGGAAACTGAGGCAGAAACCTTAAACCTACCCAACTTGCGATTTCCTGCTTCGCATCCATCACTATGCTTCAAGTTCAAAGATTCTGAGGAGCCCCAGAGCTGAGACCTCAGTGAAATGAAACTGGAAGATCTGGGTTTGTGGGAATCGAAAGCATTAGGAAGAATCTGAGCGCTCTGAGCTATGTTATGGATTCTACCGACCTGAGCCATTGCAAAGGCTCACGCTTTTTTTATGCTCAAAGATGAACCTCTGTTTCTCTCCGTCTAAATCGTACAAGAAACGTTTGGCTATAACTAATATCAGGGTTGGGAAAGGGTGGTTAGTAGATGGAGTCTGCCACTGGGCTCTCACCAACCGAGAATTAAGATGCGGAGAAGAGAAAATGGATAATGGCTTCGTTTGGAAACCCGTTAGGAAAACGGACACAGATTCCGAAGTACTTTATGTGAGAGGAATTTTGTCTCGGCTTGCGTGAGAATGGGTTTGGGGAGCCAAAACGGGCTCCCCAACATGTTTCCAAACGCAGCCAATGAACCAGAGCTCCACCTACTCCCAAACGAAGATGGGTTTGGTAGCTTTGAAATGTGGGGTTTTTGAGAGTGGAACTCGTGAGAAAAAGTAGAAACTAGAAAATAACGAGAAAAATGGCAAAATTTAAAAAAAAAATTTATAACTGCCCACCAAGGGCATCATTCAAAATACTTATAACTGTATTTGAATATTACTTACATTTTAAAATTAAAATTGTAAAACCTTCCATGTTATTTAATATTATTAGAAAAATATTTAAGGATTAAAATATCAGTATAAATTCTTACAAAAATCAAGTATTATTTAATTTTATATTTTACATTTGAAGAATTAAATTATGTATTTTAATGACTACAAATTCTATTCATGCATAGAAAATAAAAAAATGAAAAAGCAAATTTGTTCAATATGAATTTTCTTATAAACATTTATATATATATTTAATATATGATTACTTTTTTAAAAGATAAATTTAATAAATTATATGCGTTATTAAAAATTATTTGAAAATAAGCATGTAAGAAAAATGATCTAAATTGTTCTACAGAATAAAATGTTGGTAAAAATTGAAGAATTGCTCTCAAATCTCTCAAAAGCATCAAATTATTCTGAATTTTTTGTATTTTAATTATAACTAATTGTTTAAAAAATAAAAAGAAAGAGAAAAGTGATTGTGTAGTATCATAAAAGAAACATCCAATAGAATCAACTTTAACAGAAGGAATTTTAAGAATACCTTTAGTAAGTAAAACTTTAATAGAAAATGAAATATCCAAATTGCCATTTAAGGATAAAGTTAAAGAAATTTATTTAGTATGAGAACTATAACATCCCAGTGCCCTCCCTCGTAGATATTGTCCCTGTTTGCAACCGTAGCCAAGAGCAGGATTTTGTTCCTCTGGGTGCAGCCGTAGCCACACAGAAAACGCATCCACGAGGGGAAGATATCCACACCCTTATAAGGCATGTTTCGTTCTCCTTCCCAACCAATGTGGGACTTTACAATCCACTCCCATAAGGGCCCAGCGTCCTCGCGGCACACCGACCGGAGGCCTAGCTCTGATACCACTTGTAACATCATAGCGCCCTCCCTCGCAGATATTGTCCCTATTTGCAGCCGTAGCCAAGAGCAGGATTTTGTTCCTCTGGGTGCAGCCGTAGCCACCCAGAAAACGCGTCCACGAGGGGAAGGTATCCACACCCTTATAAGACATGTTTCGTTCTCCTTCCCAACCGATGTGGGACTTTACAATCCACTCCCATAGGGGCCCAGCGTCCTTGCTGGCACACCGACCGGAGGCCTGGCTTTGATACCACTTGTAACATCCCAGCGCCCTCCCTCGCAGATATTATCCTTGTTTGCAGCCATAACCAAGAGCAGGGTTTTGTTCCTCTAGGTGCAGCCGTAGCCACCCAGAAAACGCGTCCATGAGGGGAAGGTATCCACACCCTTATAAGGCATGCTTCGTTCTCCTTCCCAACCAATGTGGGACTTTACAATCCACCCCCCATAGGGGCCCAGTGTCCTCGCTGGCACACCGACCGGAACCTGGCTCTAATACCACTTGTAACATCCCAGCGCCCTCCCTCGTAGATATTGTCCTGTTTGCAGCCGTAGCCAAGAGCAATGTTTTGTTCCTCTGGGTGCAGCCGTAGCCACCCAGAAAACGCGTCCACGATGGGAAGGTATCCACACCCTTATAAGGCATGCTTCGTTCTCCTTTCCAACCGATGTGGGACTTCACAATCCACCCCCATATGGGCGTAGCGTCCTCACTGGCACACCGACCAGAGGCCTGGCTCTGATACCACTTGTAACATCCCAGCACCCTCCCTCACAGATATTGTCCCTGTTTGCAGCCGTAGCCAAGAGGAGGGTTTTGTTCCACTTGGTGCAGCTATAGCCACCTAGAAAACGCGTCCATGAGGGGAAGGTATCCACACCCTTATAAGGCATGTTTCGTTCTCCTTCCCAACCGATGTGGGACTTCCATTTGCTGGGTAGGTCTCCCATTTACTAGACCGAATTGAGTGAGAGGAGTTTATTAGGTCCAGACTTAGTGGACCAGACTACTCAGAAGATTAAATTGATTCAGCAGAAACTTCTTACGGCTCAGAGCAGAAAGAAAAGTTATGCCGATAGAAGGAGGCAACCATTGGAATTCTTTGTGGGAGAACATGTATTTCTGAGAGTTACACCGACGACAGGCATTGGTAGAGCGATTCGAGCAAGGAAGCTTGCTCCTCGCTTCATGGGTCCATATGAGATTTTGGAGAGATTGGGGCCAGTGGCTTATAGAATTGCCTTACCCCCGCAGTTGGCGAACCTTCATGATGTCTTTCATGTATCACAATTGAAGAAATATCAATCGGATCCGTTACATGTCATTGAAGTGGATGAGATAGAGCTCCGAGATAACATGACGTATAAAGTTGAACCAGAGCGGATTGTGGATGTCATGGATAAGCAATTACGTAATAAAACCATCAGGTTGGTAAAGGTTTTGTGGAGAGGAACGACATCTGATGATGCCACGTGGGAGACGGAGGATAAGATGAAACAGGAATACCCTCGTCTATTTAGTTAGGTATGTCTTTTAGTTCATATCGAATTTTGAAGACAAAATTCCTTTTAGGAGGGGAGAGTTGTAACATCCTTATTTTTAGGATCTAGTTAATTATTGTTAGATCTTGAATTAGTCAGATAATAGAATAAATTAACACCCTTATTTTAGGATCTATAGTTAGTTGTTAGATCTTAGATCTTAAATTAATTAGAGAGTAAAACAAATTAAAATTTAAAAAAAATTTCTGATTATTTATAAAAGAATAATATCTAAATAATTATTTATAATGTTATCATCATTATTAATATTAATATTATTAATTTCATTTTTTCTAAAAAAATTATTATTTTATTCAAAAGCAAACCCTAACCCTTCTCTATTTAAAGCCTACTTTCCTCATCCTAACCCTAACTTGCGCTACAATAACACTCCACAGTACCACTGCTACAGTGCTTCTCTGCTCTCTTTCTCCCTCATTTCTTCTTCTTCAGGTATCATACTCACCTTTACGAACCTTATCTTTCTTGCTTTCTAAGTGCTCTCGCAATTTTGTTTCCCCGTAAAAATGTCTTGTCAAGTTTTACTTCTACCTTGTTATTTGCTTTTGATCTTTTTTAAAAAAATAAATAGTCTTATCAGAGCATAAATACACATCACTGTGTTTCCAATGCAACTCGTTTTTTTTGTAGTTATTTGAAGGGAAAAAAAGAGAGAAGTTTGAAAACAAACCCACAGATAAAGTAAGGATGTCAAGCACAAAGCCATCTTGTCCCATCAAATCATCTTTATGTGTGTACGTAGATATAGCAATTGAAAGCAGCAAGCCACACTGAGCCTTGTCCATCAAACAAAAAAAAGTATATATTAATACATGTGTGTGTATATATTTCAAGAACATAGGAAGCCCATATCCTACGCTTTCTTTTATATATAGTATTATATTGCTATTATATAGAATATTTCACACATATATATATAATGGTAGTGTGTGTCCGTTTTCCTTTCTATATTTATTCATTTTTTCATATATATATATAATAAAATAACAATATATTAACTTTATATTATTTAAATTGAAAAGCTATCATAATAAAAAGAACATCACTGATACAACAATTACATTATTATTATTATTATGGCCTCCATCCCAAACAACATAAAAAAATAAAAGAGATTATATAAAAAATAATAATAAATAGAATAATATATATAATATTTCATATGAATAAATGAGGCACTGTACATCCTTGAATAACAGTGGGTGTAAAGGGTAGTTTTAGGAATTTAGATCATCTTTGAAGCAACTTTTAGAATGGGTTGATTAGTTTATTGATAGAAATTATTGTATACAATTTGGTAGACTCTCATTGAGGATCTTGAGGTAACTTTTGTGTGCATGCTCGTAAGTTTGGGAGCTACAGGTAACTCTGAATATTCTTCCATATACTTGTGAACCGCTTATGATTAAATCGTGATTGAATTCTGTTTTATGCATTTTTGGACTGAATTATATAAATGCAACTATTTAAAGTTTTCAATATATTTTAGCATGAAAATTTTTATAACTGTCATGGCGATTGTATTGTGAATGGGTCGGAGTATAGAGGAGATTGATGTATGATAAAGTTTTTATCACGTGATGAGCCATCACTCAGTGCACAGTGGATGGCAATTGTTAGGGCCCCTTCTCCCGTGTCTTTCCTCTGGCTAGGATTACATTGGAATTGTGGGACATGTGACACCTCCTCAGTTTTCTTTTAAGAAGGGGAGCCATAGTCCAGGCTTGAGCTCTACACCTTTGGCCGGGTGTATCTTAAGGAACCGGTGAGCTTGAGACAATCCAATTACATGGATAAGTTTCTATTGGACTATATGTTAGCTTATGGTTCCAGTTAGCGGAATAAGGTCGGACGGTGATATAAGGTGGTTGCATATTACATTATTATGCATTATTTGTGATGATGATTGAGTAGCATAATCATGAAAGAAATTATGAAATTGTTTATATTATGTTTACTTTATATATATACATAAATGCACTTCATAAATCGTTTCCTTCCTTTTTAATTGTATGCCATTTGCTTGTGTGTAGTAGAAACTTTCAGAGTTACTGGGGCGTGGAATCTTACCCCATTATATTAACATTTTCAGGTGATTGTTCTAGTAAGCAGTAAGGGAAGGCACCTATGGAGTGAGCCTTGTCGGCTCTCTTGTGCCCTTAGGCACATGTTATCATTTTGAATTGCCATGACTTTAAAACTTCCGCATTTTATTTTGATTTACTCTGATATTTTGGAATTTATTTTCGTTGTACTCAAATATTTTGGGAGGATTTGAATTGCTATTAATGACGCGTATTTTGATTAGACTGAGGGTATGTTTTAATGAATTGATGTTTGAAACCCTCTTTATTTACAAATGGCAAAATTTCATTAAGCATTCGGTTAGAATTTTGGGATGTTCCATTTTTGGTATCAGAGCCATATGTGGGGGTGGATTGTAAACTTGTAACATCCCAATGCCCTCCCTTGCAGATATTGTCCCTGTTTGCAGCCGTAGCTAAGAGTAGGGTTTTGTTCCTCTGGGTGCAGCCGTAGCCACCCAGAAAATGCGTCTACGAGGGGACGGTATCTACACCCTTATAAGGCATGCCTCGTTCTCCTTCCCAACCGATGTGGGACTTTACAATCCACCCCCCATAGGGGTCCAGTGTCCTTGCTGGCACACCGATAGGAGGTCTGGCTCTGATACCACTTGTAACATCCCAGCGCCAACACCGATCAGAAACCTGACTCTGATACCAACTTGTAACCCCCTAAACAATTTAACCATATATTATATTCAAAATTGATTATGTAACTTGTAATCCCTTCTGATACCATTTGTAATTCCAAACAAACCAAACATTTAAACACAATTAATTGTTAAATCCTCAAGGTCCAGGGCACAAAAGTTGTGGGTGAGACACCCAACCCACAAACCATTCACAACTCACAGCATCATTTTGACCCAGGGCACGAAGCTCGCCCACAAGTCACCATTAAGCCATAAGAGTTAATGATATTTAAGAATCCCCTTAAACATACGGGTCCATAAACAACACTCAATGGGTACGTAATAAGTTAGAGATACCAACAAACAAGCTTTTAACCATATATAGAATATCACGGCATAACCATAATGATAAAAACAAATCAGAGTATGCAAGCCCTAAAGTTTGGCAATATACATTTCTCCTTAAAATAACTTAACTATTAAGCCTACAGTGATAATCGCTATCAAACTGTTGGCTCCTTCCCTTCACGCCTCGAAGCACTGAATTCCTCTCTTGAAAAAAATATATATCGATAGGGTGAGACATAAAGTCCCAGTAACCAACAATCAATTCATAGAATATACAATACGGGATTATAAGTCAGTGAAGCAGTGCTAATATACAATATTCAAACAAAATAATGTTTTCCATTCAATACAATCAGAATGCACAAATGATCCC
>JANTPZ010115712.1:0-15798 GCA_025593235.1 Vachellia pachyceras
GGAGAAGCCATTGGGGCGGCGGGGGGAGGAGGAGTGGCGGACCTGCTTCTCCCAGGCGGCGCCGGAGCCGTAGAAGGCGGAGGAGAGGAAGTTGTGGCTGGTGTGGAGGTGGTGGGGGGGAGCGTCGGAGAGGGGAGGGTAATTGAGGGTGAAGAGGAAGAGGAGGATGAGGGCTACGAGGAGGGTGGCGCGGAAGAGGAGCTTGGAGGAAGCATTGAGGAGGTTGGTGTTGTTGATGCGGCGGAGGTAGCTGTTGTATCGCTCAAGCTTAATGGTCTTGCTGGTGTCGGGCGGAGAACCCATTGAAGATGGATTTGAGGAGAGGGAGAGAGGGGTGAGGTGAGAGGCCTGAAGATGAGATGAGCGTGAGAGGGCTCATATAAAGGCACAGAGAGAGAGGGCTGTGTGTTGGCGTTGGTTGGAGACCACTTTCCCTTTTCTGATACTATTAACTCTTCTCACCATATCTATCACAAAGAAAGGGGTACGTACACAGGTGGAGTTGTATTTCCCAGTTTTAATTCATTTGGGCAGATCGTTTTACATAATTATGGTGACAACCCTACTACATGATACATGTGAAGTAGGGGTCCATATCATATGTATTATTCAAAGTAGCAGTAGTAGAGAGTTGATTGTAAGGTCATAAAGAATGAGGTTATTTATGAAAGAACCTAAGAGTTGTCAACGGCAGCTGCTCCACTTGTCAATGTTTGTTTAGAAACATCGTTTTTCAGACGGTACACGCAAGCCAAGACAAAATCAACTCGAAATCTATAAAACCACCTCGGAAGCTGTGAACTCCTTTCTCTCAACGGATTCCGAAAGACACACTTAATGATGCTCTTTGACTGTCATTGACAATCTCTTGAAACGTTTTCATAAATAAATCTCCCAAATTAATTAAGTGAGCATTCAAGGCGAGAGGAGGAAGAGTCTGGAATAAGTGAGCCATACCGCGTTGCCCACAAAATTAATTAAGGTTTAGCCTCACATGTATGTTCTAGTGTACTACTGCATAATAATACTAATAATAATAATTAATTGGAGTAGTGAAACCATTAAAGTTTAATCAGCCTCTGTCCTCACCTTCAAGTTTGGCCCCTCCCCATTGATTAGGCCATCCCCCACCCCATATCCTCATTTTCATTCTTATTCCTTCCTCTTCACATCTCTTTTTCCACATCATCTACATTAAACGCTCTCATTCGCAGGTTTAATTCACAGGCATACATGAAATTATACATTTTCCATATACACATAATGTCAATATATATGTGAAATAATTAACTTGATAATTATGGGTAAGATTGTAATTAAGGCAAGTGATGGGGCCACCGACACTCATAAAGAGTGAATAAGCTCCAATATCATTCTTTGATGTGAGCACTTCAAAATTAAATTAAATTTAAGAGAGAGAGATTAGGATTAATGTGATATTTATTTATATGAGTGAACATGTTGGGGACATGACAATAAAACCATATAGCTAGGAATCGAGATGTGAATGAATGAGACTTTTTTGAAGAATTTTTTTATTATGTTTTGTCATATTACATGTGTTCCTTAACTTCATCCCAAAAATGACTCCCTCCCACAGCAATTTAATGTTAACACATCACAGACAGTCGCCTTGGTCGGCCCTCTCCTACTTATTATTTAAATTAATAATTATATCATCAGTACCCCTCTCCATACATAATCATGCCAAACACTCTGCTTTTCTTAATTGCGTTGTCCAATAAAAATACTATGTAATACACTGTTATACAGAAGACAACCTTAAATATTACTATGTATTGTTTGCTTGCATTCAACACTAACTTAAATAATATAATGGCTTAATTAATTTTATACTTGTCAATCAACATATATTGAAAAAAAAGATACAAGAATATAATCAAATTTACTTGGACTGCTCCCCCCTCTTGCTGATGAGAGCATATTAATATTGACACCGTTTGGCAAAACTTATCAACCCACCTCTACATATTTATTTCAACTTGCGTAAAAGTACTTCTCTACCGCATTTCTAAACGGACCCATTTCTACTAAAAGAGAAAGCATAGGAGAGGATTAATTTCTTATATCTAATTGGGGAACACCGTTTCCCCAACGGTACATATAAGCCGAAATAAAACCATATCGAAATCTGTAAAAATCATCTTGAAATCCATAAAAACTATTTTGAAAGCCGTAAAATCATCTTGAAATCCGCAAAATACCTCAGAATCTGTAAACTCATTTCTCCTAACAGAATTCTCAAACACATGCTAAGTGTCAATTATTGATCGACGTTTTGCTCATATCAGCATAGAACACTAGTTAAATTTCAGTATTTCACACACACGCGCACACAGAGCTTGGATTGAGTGGCACTTCAACGCGGAAGAACGGAAAACGGTTCTCCATATCATATAAGGGTAATATTATAGTTGTGATAAATGCGAGTTACCTACAATTTACTCAGTAACATTTATAAAATTAGCATATATATATCATCCTTGACTTTCACTCGCATTTAATTCATATAGAGACACTGCGTGTACGTGGAATATCGTATTAATTGCGAGGGATTATTATAAACCATCCGTGATCCGTAACATCTGAACAATTAATGCATCACAACAATAACTAATAACTGTGGAAGATGATAGAGTGGTTCAAAACTCAAATTATACTTTACAGAACTAGAATCAGCTAAACTATATTCAGGTCATAACTCAAATTATACACTCACACACACACAACTGATGTGCGTGTAATTAAATTTCTGCAAGAGCTAGAGCATGGATGTATATGTAATGACTTTTAATTAAGGCCAATTAACGCACGTATTAATAATTAAGGAGTCATTTTCAAGCCATAAATAAATGACGACACCTTTAATTAATTGCCTTCAATAATAATGGCTTGATTGATCCCAACATTAATTAATTCATTTCATTTCGCCAACAAATCTTAATGGGAATTAGAAGTTTCATTCGACACTGTGTATGCATGTTTATTGCAGGCACGTAAGTACGCTGTCAATCGAGTTAATTCACCTCATCTCAAGCTTTCCTTTTCGTCTCCCCCAACACACGCACGCATGCATACATATATACATATTTCATATTCTCCCCTGTACACAAATATGTTAGGATCAAGCGCTTACCACTAAACCAAAAGTTATAGCTGTTCGTCAGGGCACAACTCTATTTCCTTAACCCCTAGCAGAGCATACGTTCAAGAGCTATGGTTTGATTATGACTTGACATCTCAATTCGTCCTCTGCCATGCGATGATTATTGCCACACCTTGGCAACAAATTTATATATACACACATATGCGTGAGCAATTTATCTCCCAGCAGATCAATTTAATTAATTATAATTGTGTTGATTTCATTACAATGGTGAATCGATTGGTAATTAAGAAAATAATGGATGGTGTGTAATACATGTATTTGATATAAGTGTGACCGTATGATGAAAACATGTAATTGATAAAGGAATCAAAGAAAGATAGAAGTGAGAAGTGAGAATGATGTATATAGGGCAAGCAAGCATGGGCCATGTGTTTAAATTGATTGAAGGGCATAGCGTAGTGTACAGAAAGCAAAGCGTCTTAATGCTCATAAATATAATGAATTGATTTTTGGTAGATGATATATATATATATATATGAAAATAGAGAATTATGATTTCAAAGGCATTATATATATACAGGCAGAGAATTAAGAATATATTTATATATGGAAATGGGAGGGACGCATGAATCATGATTAGAGGAATAATAAGGAGGGAGCAGCACTAAACACAGCATGTGATTAGGTATCACCGACTCCTCCAAAAGTCAGTGAGAGAGCCACTTTTGACCATTTCTCTACGTTTTCTATATTCCCAAAAAAATAAAACTATATGGTCTCTTTGCAGGGGCGGAGCTAAGTTGCCCCGAGTGTGGGCAACTGCCCCCACTGAAATTTTTAGATTACATGTAAATGACTATTAAATTTTTATTATGCACCCACTGATATTTAAGATTTGCACCCACTTAAATTATCTATACTAGTAAGCTTGTTGTCATTTGCTTGAAAATAAAAAAGTTGCCCCCACCACCCTGAGGTCCTGGCTCTGCCACTGTCTCTTTGTATCCATATAGAAATAAAAATGATCGTTTTCTTTTCTCTCGTTCTTTCCTTTTGGTATAAACAATTTTTAGAAAGGAGTTGGGTTTCTCCACTATCCAATGGTAGGGTGTGAAACCCTCTTCATTCTAAGTCATATCAATGTTAGATAAGATGAGTTGTCAATTATCCTTAAATGTTTACCGAGGTATTCAAGAGTTATGATGTTTCCCCAAGGGTCTAGTGGGGCTTTAAAACCCTCCCATATAATGAAAAGTTCAAATATCTTATCACTTAATCCGTGGTCATAGCTTTTTCTTTACCTTGGAGGCAATAACATAATACATAACTGGGAAACAAGACAGCCTTTTTTTAGTAAGTTTATGTTAAAGTAATGTTGATTTATGTGGATTATTAGCTGTGAGGCGCAGGAAGATGGAGTGAAACTTTTGACTTGTTTGATGACGTGTTTCGTTTGTTTGAATTAATAATGCTGTGTTTTTCAGGTTGATAATGTGATCATTTAATTTATTTTGGTCAAATATTTAATAAATTTATTAAGAGATCACAACAACAAAAAAGGGATCTAGCTAGATATAATAGGTAGAGAAGTAGATGGCGGCCTGGAAGGGAATGAATGAGAGATGGAAAACAAAAATAAGAAAGCGTGGTAGGGGATTAATGGATGGCTGGATGGATGGATGATGAGACGTAAGTAATTAAGGGTTTTCACATGGAGCACATGCATGCATATTGGAGCCAGCCCCTCCATTCATTTATTCTAAAGATTATATATATATATAGATGTTCGTTCCTTCTTCTATATATATATATATATATGGATCTGCATCTGCATGTTGACCAGTAGTGGCCATAATAACAATAATAATGGTTTGGCATATTGAGCAGTGGTGCCTGGTGCGATGGGTCATTGGTAGCCTCTGTAATATGGAATGAACAATACTGTGATTGTGATGGAGATAAGAACGAAGAGACTTCTTTAGGGAACCTAGCCATCGAGGCCATGTCTTCTTGTTGTGTGTATTTACTATCACATATATATATATATATACAGGCATGCATGCATGCAACCAGCTGCCCCAACCAATTCCGAATCTTTGCTTTTGGTCCTATCAGCTCTCTTGCCTAATCTCAATTTTTTCATTTTCCAAATTGGATCTAATGGAAGAGGCCGATCACTCAAAAGTGCGGTTTGGATATGCTCTTAATTTGGTGGTGAGGATTCAACAATTGCATGAAATGTTCAACTCTTTATATGGTTTAGATAGAGCATTATACATTACATTATGTGATGAGTGGGAAATAACCGATTAATCAACTAATTAACTATCTACTCTCATCACTAACAAATATTCCAACAACATCTATCCAACCATTTCCACTTTTGTGTGTCTACTTTTAGCATAAATTATTCTGAATGGTGTGAGTAGGTATTGATAAATCAGGAGAAGGGATGGTGATGTAATCGTATAAAGGTATGTGGGCACGATGGCCCCTCTCACTCTCCATGAACCTTCACATTTATTTATTCGTTTATACAATACCATTTTCATCATCAATCCCTTTTCCTCAATATTATTCATCCTATATATACACAAAAATATATAGAATATGGCATGCATATATATATATATGTATGTATGTATTCGCGAAATCATCATTCATTGGGCTCTGCTGATTTTTTTGGCTTTCGATTGTCTGACACCACAATAATACCAATAATGAAGATTAGTATATATAAATATATGTTTTTGCTTTTTGTGGATCATACTACTCCATACTCATTTTTGATGTAATAACCTTACACTATCGATTCATTTATTCAAATATCTCAACCATCGTGTATATGGCCAATAGAAATTTCAAGTTTCCGGCCAGAATTATACATGCATGGGTATATAATTGAACAAAAGGAATGATTGATATGAATCTTATATCATTCATTATTCATATTAAAACACACAAGAGGATTCAATTGGGGTCACAAAAATCTGATTCTAATAAATTAAATGGACAAACATGTATGTGTTCACATCCCCTTGCATCCAAACCACATCGTCGTCTTCTTCTTCTTCTTCTTCTGCTGCTGCTGCTGCTGCTGTCGTCTGGAGCTACAGTGGACGTTGTCACAGTTTTCTTTTTAATACCATGGCCTACCGGTCTCCACGGACTGAGGGCTTCCATTATCGATCCCAAATAAGTGGGGTTGAGTGCTTTTTTTTATTGTCATTAATTAATTATTATCATTAGGCTATGTGCATTGCAGCACCAAAGCAAGACAATTCACGGATTTTAACCGCCGTGTGAAGCTTAAAAGTGAATTCAACTCACAGATTCTATGTCCAAAACTTTGCCAATGCGAAACGAAGTAAAAACCCAAGAAAGAGAAGAAATAATGAAGAAGCTTTAAGTTAGTTGCTTTTTAGAAAAAAATGGACAGAGTGGTGGGAGCCTACGTTTGACTTTATGATCCATTCATTTAGAGGCAACGCAAGACGCGGTTGGTTCCTGCCACCTGCATCTCTTTCTGTGCTTCCACCACTTCACACTCCATTCATCCATATCTCTCTCTCTCTCTCTCATCCATTCCCTCTTTCTATATATGCTTATCACTTCTGCATCATTATTCTTTTCCCTGCCTATTCCTATTCATTAGTACACACAATAACGTGGATTTAACCCATAGGAATAGAATATGAATTCTGGTCACCTGAGAGAATTTGACATAAAACCTTTCTGTCTGAGTATATTGCACTGTTGTTCATACAGTGTGTGTGTGTGTGTGTGTGTTTTAATGATTTATTGTGGGACATTGATTTACTACTGCATCTGCCACTTTTTACCGTTAGGATGATTGAGTTTGGAGGCCAATAATTGGTTGCTTTTTGGGATATGAAAATCACGTAACTGCATCATATTATCATGTAAATGCGACACACTTCACTTTCCCATTCCATTTCCCAACACGTTACGACTTGCCATTTCACTTGTCGTTTTCCACTCTCTCTCTCTGTCGGCACCACCGCCATCTTCGTTTCTTCCATTTTTCTTTTCCTTCCCTTTAGCCAACGAATCTTTCTCCTTTTAGCTTTTTACCTCTCAAAACCCAATACCACCGTAGCTACTTATGAAATCATGAATACGCCTTCTATAATGATTGTTGCCTCCATCCCTTTGATCCTTTGCCTTCTTTAGCTGATCTTTTTATGTTTAAAGCAACTCAAATGGCGTTCTAAAAGGCTTACACAACCTACTTCTTCCCCTCTTTCTAGCTACTTCCTTCCATAGGCTTTGGATGCCACCCTAAGCGTGTATATCCAAATCTTTGACTGCCCACTTCACCCAATATACCATACACATAATTGGCTAAGGACACATAACATTCCTTCTATTACGGTTCATTCAGTTCCATTTGTACTTCTCTTGCCATTCACTCTGATCAAATAGAGTAATTTTAAACTTCTCGCCCACTGACCCTACTTGTTGGCTTCTCACATGTTTTTCCCCATAATCTTCGCGGATTTCATATATATACTCCTTCCCATTCAATCCCGTTCCCTTTCTTACACTTCACACCAATTGCCATCCATCTCATTTCAATTTTTGGGAAACGTATTCTCACTTCTTACTTATTCATGTGCTCGTTATTCTTGTCTTTACCCCTTATTCCTTACCAATATACTTTTGAATAATATATGCATCGTCATAATAACAAACTGCAACTTATAAACCTGGACTTTGTATTACATTTCGGCTCACCTGAAAACAGTCCCAAGTTCTAAGCCCTGCCTTTTGGATGCCTCGCTTGGGCAGTGACCATATCTGCGTCTTCAAATTGGGTGTTGCAATTTATGGCTGGTCTTTTCATGGCGTTTGGTGTTGATGCCGATACTGATGTGAATTGTCGGATTATGATTTATGATAAATAAAGAGTCCCCTCTTCTTTTCAGTGGGAAAACGAGTATGACTTTGTCATTGGGTGTTCTTGGATGCTTTTAGTCTGTGCAGAGTTTACAAAATATCTATTTGCCCATAAAGCAAAATATCACAAAGCTTACTACCCACACCTCTTATTTTCTTATCCACTACATGGCTAGTTTTTCAATCACACCTACGCCTAAGTTCAAGGTTTTCAGAAGGGTAATTTTTCTCTCTCCCTGAATTGTTTGCCTCTATAAAATTAATTCACAAGAGGTCTTACCCAAATAGACAAATACATATAGCCACAAGTAATGGCTATTTCGATTTTAATTTGTTAAGATATGTCTCAAAAAAGGAATGTTTTCTACGCAATTATAAATTAATATTGAAATGGAATATGTAATGATGATCAAACAATTTCGTTACATTGTTGCTTTATATCTTCAACTGTCTCCTCAACTGCAGCTAGTTGGGGATCCGGGAGTTCCCTAATCACCTGCATTAGAATAAAGTAATTCTTCTGCTTTAGGATAGAAGAGATATCGATCATAAAGTGACGAAGATAAGGCGAGAACGCAACATTAAGTGCCATCGAATCACAATAAAACTTGACTGGCGTTTTGTATTCACCTGATAGATATACCAAGAAGCATAAGCATCTGTGGCAGCATAATCTAGTTGCTGCTCCGACAAGGGAAGAGCTTCCCAATTTCCTAGTCTTATTTTGGAGGGTTTCTGCAGCTGCAAATTTACATGTTCAATATTGTCAATTGGCAAATGTTCCTAAGATATACACATTGTGGAGGAAAAGATCACCGGTTCAAAATCCACAAATTGCACATTTGTTGTCTACATGTGGGACTCGTTAAAAAATGCGATAACAAAATGTACGTTCGCAATAATTAGTTGTCTACTCTACAACGCGTTTGGTGCTCTGATCTGGACTAAAACCGGATTTGAATCAAACCTGTTTGGATAACAGTTTCTCGGTCAATGATGAAAGACCAAAGTTCTGAATAGTATCTCCAACTAGCTTCTGTTTTGCAAGAAAAGAAAGATCTTCGACACCTTTGATAGATATTTCATAATCTTTAAAAAACTTGCGAGCATCGCCGCCAATGCCAACCCCAACCTGTGCACATACCATTGTATCAGTAGTTACAATAAATAATTAATGCCATATAAAAAAAATTAAAAAAGGAAAAATAAAAGGCTTCGCATATTGAAAATTTTTGAACCTTCAAAATTGTAGGGTCTTCAAGCAAATGCTTAAGACTTGGTGGGATTCCAGAATGGATTACATGTAGAACGTGACAGCGATCAGCGCCATCACATATCTGCATCACGGCTACCTTCCCATTCGGAACACCTATGAAAAGTTTCAAGTAATATTGATTCAGTAATTGTGTTCTTCTCTTTCTTAGAACTAAGGTTTAATTTTCTGAGGGCAGCAAGGAAAGGCTACTCTCCAGAGTAGGTATCCCTTTCACTACAAACTGGTGAAGTTAACCGAGCTTCTACAGACCAATGTAATATAAGAACTATAAGGAATCATATGTGATAGAGCAGGAATCAAAACCTCATAAAATATGAGAATGGAGAATATGTGAACAATGTAGGAAACCTACAGCAAAACAAACTGCTAGAGCAGCTAAACAGTTGGATCACACCCCATCTTTAATGTCACGTACAAATATGACAGTGAAGTGCAAATATAATAGCCCAAAATCGGCAGAAGATGACCTTACACAACCTAAGGATTGTGATCCTACAAATTTCTAGGAAAACACTTAATGCACCTAAATATGCATGACAGCAGCTCGTGGGGATGAATGGTAATCAAGACCAATCGAAACCCTTCATCTAGGTCTTTAAATTATGTAACACTGGAAATGTAAGTGCGAGAAATTTTGTAGACCTAATGCAACCAGAAAAATCATGAATTTAAAGGAACGGCTGAACAGACCTCTTCTAAACGAGGGTCTCCACTCAATGTCAAGCCCAAGTACAATTTGTTCCATGTTTCTTTTCTTAGCATCCATCACGTTTAGGAGCTCCAGTGCAGCTTTCTCTACAGAATTGGCAGTTTGACTGTACATGATTTTGCCTGCAAACTTCATTACAGGTAATCTCATCTTTGCATTGCCTGTAAAAGAATAATATAAGTATTCCAAATCCGAGCAGAAAAGTGAGAGGAAACATAAAGCTCATTTTAACAGTTCATTTAAGGTGCAATTCTCAGGAAAGAAGAAAAGGTAGGTATCAAGGCTTTTCCCCAAGGTAAGCAGTATCTAGAGGTTCCCCTAACTCCACACTCACAAAAGCAGCTCAACTATTGATTGCACTTGTATAATCAGTAGAGAATGAATAACTATGAAGTGATTGAGTTTAGTTAGAAATAATGCCCGAGACTTGGTGATCCAAGCCTAATATGTACATTTTTTTTCCGAATAAATTAGAAGCCAAGCCACAAGGGGCTGGGGTGTAGCTGCTCCACAATTTGGATTGCTTTCCAAATGTTTTTTTGTCTTTGAATCATTAGATTCTATATAAAATGAGTATTTAGTTTTCAATTTTTTATAATTTTCTAAATATAAAAATTTTAAAAATCAAATTTATCTAAATTTTAAATGGTGTATCTTTAAAAATTATAAAAAAATTAAAAAATGAATTATTTTTTAAATTTAAGATATCAAAATATCACCATAAAAATAAAATACAATGATGCAAACAATATATATATATATATATATATGGGAAGCACCCTTGGGAGTTGGGGCGTAGCTGCTGAGGGCGAACCAGGGGCGCAGCTCTCGCCCCAAATTCAAGCCACATAAGTAAGAATTGGTTGAAAAAAAGTCCCATTTCTTTTTTCCCCTTCCCCCGCTCTAAGCTAAATTCATTTAACTTGTTCCAAAATTCAAATAAAAAAAATGAATCTGTGAACGACATCAAACAATACCTCATCATAAATAGAACGGACTCGATGTATAACAAAATTTAAGCAAAGTTAAAAGACTAATAACGGACTTGATCACAAAAATTGAATGAGATGCCGAAGCCACGGAGCTGGATAGAGACAGGCCCTGATTCGAAAACCCGGGAAACAACCCCCAGGAAAAAGAATCATGTGAACAACAAGTTTCAATAAAAACGGAAATGGGAAAGTGAGAATTCCAAGTGCCAAAGTGAGTAAGAGAGAGAACCTTGACATGGAGACAAAGAAAACGGAAGCGGGAGTTGAAGAGCGATAAGGGATCTGGGCAAACGGCGTCGGATGCGACGGGAAGAATCGGTAGCGGGAGTGGATGTGCCTGTGACGCAGTGGTCTGGGGTGGGATCGAGAGGACGTTTGTTTGGGAGAGAAGATTGAAATCGAGCTTCGATAGCTTGGATGGCTTGAAGATCTTGTTCTGAGAAAGGTTCGTCTTCAAAGTCGCAAGTGAAGGAGGTAAGCCGTGAAAGACTCTCTCGGCTTTCCATTTTGGTTCATGCGCCGTACTGGGTGGAGGGAAACCCCTTCCCTCAAACAATTGTTCAAACCTGAGGATTGCGCGCTAATCAGGGGCCGTGTTCGAATTTTGCCACTCTAAACTGTCCTTTTATGAGATGGTTCGCTCAAAATCCAACACGATATAAATAAATAATCTGTTTCTTTTCTTTCTTTCTTTTTCCTTTCTTTTATTCCCAACAAAAATTCATGAACTATCTCAACCATTAACAATTGAGTCAAAATTTCATGTAAAGATTATTAAATTCCTGGCAATTTTTTTTAATGTTGTATATTTTGGTCAAAAAAAAATATCTTTCAAATGTGATTGAATCAGTTCACAGTAAAAGAAAATATTATGCAAGTATTTCGAAAACTTCTGCAGTCTCATTCTCGTCAGTTTTGAAAAACTGGTCGTGCGGCCACGAAATAAATATTATTAACATCAATATTGATTATTATTATGGTTAACACCGTATTCTCGATATTAAATATTGAGATTATAATATATTTTTTTTCGCCAGAGAGGTTATAATATAATTTATAGATACCAAAACAAAGTAAATATGTAAATATGTGAAGAAAATGTTTACACCGGCAACTAACAAATAATTTTTTCTTAATTTAGATTTTATTCTACCAATTACTACAAACGCTTGAGGCTTCTTTTCTTTCACTATGACCCTAAAAACTCAAAGGCTATGTTTGGTTTGATGGAAGGGAATGCGATGGATAGGAGGGGATGGAAAGGGATGGAAGGGTATAAGATTACCTTGTTTGGTTTAATTAGAGGGGAAGGAAGGGGAATGTTTTTTAATGATGTTTTGTTTAGTTCAGGAAGGGAAGGGATGGAAATTAATAACCAATTTACCATTTTACCCTTATATGTTGATTTATATTATTTACTTATACTATTTATTCTTTTCAGCCTCCTCAAATGCCTTCCTCAAGTTGCTTTCACTCTCACCAGCCAGCTTTAACATTATTTCTGGTCCATTAATCAAGAAGAATAACACGCCTGTTTCATTAGCTACTGCTCTAGCAATCAGAGTCTTTCCAGAACCAGGTGATCCATAAAGCAAGATTCCTTTTGGAGGCTTAACACCAATGGATTTGAAGAGCTGTGGGTGTCTAAGATGAAGCTCTACCAACTCACGAATTTGAGCCATTTGCTTCTTAACACCACTTACATCATCATAGCCAACTTCATTTAATCTCTCTTCATCTTCACGTTTGATGGGTTATCCTTCACAGAAGATTTCAGTGTCTGGTGCCACAACACAGTATTCACCAATATTTTGGTTCTGGAGATTGGAGAGCAGTGAGGAGGAAGAAGCAGAGTGGTCGGTGGTGAGACGTGAGAAGCATTTTTAACAAGAAGCCGTGGGTACAATGGGAATATAAGAAATTTGGTGAGGGTAAATTGGTCCCAATATTTTGGTTCCCTCCAAAAAAAACTCTAATTTGGAGGGAACCAAAATAAGGGAGAGAAAGGAATAGGGGGCTGATTTTTTGATCCCCTCCCCCCCAAATTTTAAACCAAACAAGGGGAGGGGCTCATTTTTCATCCCCCTCCCCCAACCAAACAAGCCCAAAAGGTGAGCAAAATTTAAATCATTTAAATTGATATCCAGGAATGCGAAGCAGGACAAATCACAAATGGATGTATATACCCAAGTATTATATATATCGTATCATTCCATGTATTCAATACAAGTTCATTTTTATAAAGTGTCGTATGGCCAGAGACCAAGTTATAGTAAATCTGTGAATTAACGAGAAAATATAGAACAATTACTTTTATCCAGTACGAATTAATGCGTCTGCCAACTTCGCATTTGCGGGCGGTAAAAAGCTAGTTTTTGATATGTTCCGACAAAATTTTACACAAGATTTCGATATTTGATTATTCTTATTCAGAAAATATAACATTGGGCTTACAAAACAGAGACTGGAAACTTGAATGAATTGAAAAGAACATTCAGTGAACGCCTGTGGAACCCAAAAAAGGGCGACGTTTGAGAAAATAGGTGTATCAGTATGACTATAATTTAAACCTAATCCTTGTACTTCATCTCAGAAACTAAGAAGCCGGGCATGTCAAACGAGGCTGCAAACTTCTCCACATCAGCCTTGAGGGTTTCAATTTCCTTGTTGTCTACCAAGCCCTTGTTGAAGTCCTTCAAAAGCTTGCCATGCTCGCTCTGGATCTTCAGTGTCAGGGTCACCGCACGGTGAAGGAACTCTCCAATCTGTTCAAAGTCCTTCTCAACCAAACCTCTTGAAGTCATGGCTGGGGCACCTGTAAACCGACCCTCCCTTCAATATCTCATTTACAATGAATGCAGGCACATACATAATACATGAAGCCATTAACTTCATCTACCCACACAAACACTGTTCTATCTTTATGGTTGGATTTGGCAATCCCATGGCATAAGCACTCTCCCACCATTACAAACAACTAACATGGTTTTGACATTGACATTAATTCCAACAATGGCTTTTCCAGTGAAAGATACTATGCAATGTTATGAGGTGCTTAACAAGACGTTGTGAAAGCTTGGGAATAGTTGACACACCTTGGGTGAAGCATTTAGAAAGATAGACTCAATCAAGTTTATAAAAACAATAGTTATATCATAGTTTTATAAGCTTCCATCGGTATAGGATGGTCCTAGATTATCAATTGTAAATTCAAGTTCATATAAGCATTCTCACCAATGCGTACTCCTCCAGGAGCCAAAGCACTGCTGTCACCGAAAACAGCATTTTTGTTCACGGTAATGTTACAGAGGTCACAAAGTTTCTCCACCTTGTTGCCTGTAGGTACATAAATTAGTTATGAAAATTGCATTAGCAAATTGATAGCCGCTTTTACGGAGAAATGTGACTACTTTAGTGAGGATGCAATCTATTACCAGTCAAACCAAGAGGCCTGAGATCCCACAAGACAAGATGATTCTCAGTTCCTCCGGTGACAAGCTTGTATCCCTTGCTCATCAAGAAGTCTCCAAGAGCAACTGCATTGGCCTTAACTTGTTTGGCATAAGCCTTGAACGCAGGTGACATGGCCTGTTTCAGGGCAACAGCAAGAGCTCCAATCTGATGATTGTGAGGACCACCCTGAAGGGAGGGGAAGACGGCAAAATTGATCTTGTCCTCAAAATCATAAACTGCACCCTCAGGCTGGCCCTTCTTGGGTGGTTTTGGTCCTTTCCGGTAGAAGATCATACCTGCCCTAGGACCCCTCAAGCTCTTGTGGGTTGTTGTTGTGACCAAGTCACAGTATTCAAAAGGGTTATTAGCTTCCTGAAGCCAAAAAAGAAGTGATCACTGAGTGCGTAAGACCACAAATTTCCAGATTTGTAAAATTGATCAAATATACTTTTGAGGCATAGATCCAAAAAATAAATTAAACGTTCAATTGGTCGCTGTATCTCCAACAGAACTGTACCAACATAGTAACAAGAGTGTGAAGCTGTCCACTGGTTAACAGAATACTAACACCTAATCATATGCTCATCTTAGAGGATAACAATGATATCAATTTAACAAACAGACATTCATGTAATGAATAGATCAAGAAGTTCAAGAGCGCAGATCTACACCATCACTATTGTCTTTTATTTTATCTTCTGTTCGCTCAACAAGCAGTGAAACACGGCAATGAAAAGTAAAAACAGAGCGAGACTCCAAGCGGAGCGCTCCTTCACAAAAGGGATGCGGATCAGGATCACACCAGCATATAATTTCTTGTTCAGCCACCAGTGCATTAAAAGTTAAGCACACACAAACTAATACTCTACCACAAAAACAGCCATAGAAGGAACCCCAAACACACAGTCGAGTAATACAAATGTTAATCAGAACTCAACACCAACGAAAAATAACACTGAAAGAAAAGACTGACCTGGGCAGCAACAAGACCACTGATGTGGGCCATATCACAGAGCAAGAGTGCACCACACTTATCGGCAATCTCCCTGAACCTGGCATAATCCCAGTCCCGGGGGTATGCACTTCCACCGCAAATGATCAACTTGGGGCGGAAGTCCAAGGCCTTCTCCTCGAGCTTGTCATAGTCAATGTATCCAGTACTTGAATTCACCTTGTAAGGCAAGCTCTCGAAATAGATCGAGGTTGCGGAGATCTTCTTCCCTCCGGCAGTGTAGTAGCCATGCGTCAAATGACCGCCAGAGGGTAGATCCAACCCCATGATGCGATCGTGGGGTTGGAGGACGGCGGTGTAGGCGGC
>JANTPZ010115718.1:0-12213 GCA_025593235.1 Vachellia pachyceras
ACATTTTTTTATAAATGACTAAATTATTTTTTACCAATTCATCATCTAATTCTTACCCTTAGCACCAAAGCAGGAATATCAAATTAGAGATGAAACCGCATATTAAGGAATGGAAAGCCTGTTAGCCAAGTTGGATTAGGGGGTAATAAATTGTAATAAGAAATGTTCATTAAGATGTTACCTTAACTATAATATATATTTAATAAGAAGTCCCACATCGACACATGTTAGCCAATCCATACATGTTAAAAAAATTAGTTAACTTAGTTCTTAACAAAAATTTGGGCTTTTTTTAAATACCCTCATTAATCATTTAAATTGACTAGCAACGTAGTCATGGTATAAGAAGCCGAATGGAGGGGAGGCTTCGGAAAAAGTGACAAGTACAAGGGATAAAGGAGATTAAAGTCTTACATTCAAGAACAAAATTTATATTTTGTTCAAATACAAAAAAATTTCAGAAAAATGTTATTTTGGATATAAAACCTTGATTTGAAATATATGTTTTGAAAAAAATATTTTCTTATCAAATTACACTCTCTCTCCTAATAAATTTTCTCTTTACTGTTTTTTTTCTCTTTTCTCTTTCATACTTACTTTTTACTTTAGCTCAGATTTCTAAGCGAACACTTATTTTTAGATAAAGTCAAAATTGCTACATGGGGAAAACGTATAAACAAAACATTAGTATTAAAACTTAAATAATAACAATAACATAATAAATGCATAATCTTTTCAAAGAAAAAGTCCCTTGATTTAGAATCAAACAGGGTCTTCAAGAACCAAGGCTACGACGCTATAAAAAAAAAGGATCCAAGCATTAAAGCTTCCATCTTTACCGATTGAACTAGCCACACCCTTGGTAATTTTTAACCCTCAATCTGTAGATGAACAAGAGAATCAAAGAATCAAGTGTTTTCAAAAAAGCAACATCTTCAGTCAGCCAGAGACAAGTTAGAAAATCCTGCATTTATCTAAAAAAATTTCATTTTCTTGGATCATTCTTTAAATCTACTTGGTCCTAATCTAGTCTCTAATTGTACAAAAGATCGGGTAGGTCAATATCTGCATACAGAATGTACATAAAATAAAAATCTATACAAAATTACATTAAAAAAAACAGCATCAACAGATCAGCTGTGTACATTTTCTGTAATAAAAATTGATTATATGTAGCTTCAGCAATTCTTCTACCCGTCGTCAATCAATAAAGTATCCAGCCGAGACATCTGTTGATTCTGCAACTTGGGCTGCTTCGGCTATTCTAATTAACATTGTGGCCTTGTAAGTTGCCAAATCAGCATTCTCCATGAGAACCTGAGCTCTTTTTCGCTTCAGTATTGCTAATTCCATGGACTTGTCTGCAGAAGCTCTAGCCTCTTCAACTCTAAGCATAGCATTGTCCAAAGCACCTTGTTCAGCTGCAATTGCTGAAGATGGATAGAGAAGATGAGACACAGGTTTATAACAAATATGCTGATGCTTGCAATTTAAATGCTAGTGAGGTCAAACCACAAAATGAGAACAAGATTATATCCTAAAATAACAATATACGCGCCATATGCTCAAATAATTGAAATGTACAAAAATAAAACGTTAAAAAATCCAACCAAACAAGATATGCAAATCAAACAGCCATTGCAGATGTGAAAAGTTGGGTCAAGACAAAAAGTGTTTTAACATCTCAACATTGCTGCAGATCACAATGATAATAATTCAACATCAACCATACTGTAACGTGAGGCAACAAAAAGACGATTTCTAGACCAGAGTAGTCTGATAACAGTACATCTAATGAATTGTGGCTAATTCAACATTCAACTGGTGATAGAAAACAACCTTCCGTCAATCATATAGCTAGAAACATATAAATACCTTGCAGTACACTTGGCTGTTTGCCTCTACCAAATTGGCTTGGCTGTCTCTTAAATGACCTCCTCTTCCTCAGCAAAGGCTTTGGTATAAGTGGAGCTTTCTTTGTTTGGAAACCCTGTAAGACATTATCCAAGGCCATCAGATAATGACGCAGCAGAGCAGCTTAAAACGCCATTTACAATCAGAGTTCCAAAACAGAAGTACAATTAATAGGTAAGAGAAAGAGGAAGTAAAAAGCTATTTCTGTGGTACCCATGATTATGCAACCCAGATGCCATAGGCATTGATTTATTAGCAACCTATCAATAAACAACAAAACTCTACCAAAGGCCCATTACGCTTAAAATGTACATCACCAAACAATTCCGTTTCCTCTAAAACGAATACAGAATTCATTGTTTAGCCTAGAACTAGTTTCCGCTCTCACGGTTTTAAGTGTGTTGTTCAACCATCTCATACCATCAATTAAATTGGCTGCAGTTAAAAACACATGGATTTAACGGTTTCATTAATGAAATTATGTCTCACTTAGTAAAAGCTTCTGGACGCTCAATTTGTTAGGCACAGTTACAAACTTTTGCCAATAAAAATTCTCCGTTTTTAACATTAAGGTGATTATTTCTATCAATTTCTGGATATAAGATACCAACTTCATGGCAAAACATACTACAAGAGGGTTGAATAACACTAAAGAACAAGTCGATTAAGCATCAAACTGCACATAATTTGCACCTTGCCCAAAAGAAATTTGAACAAGTCGATTATGATACAATCATTGATATGATCCTTGGGTTGTTCTGAAGTGAACTATTGAGGTGTGACCAAAATCAGTTTCCCCTCCCCAGAAGAACAGGCTTCAAGCACACCATAAAAAATGCGTTGTTATATCAAACAAATTTACATAGAACGGTTGCATCGGCTAAAGTAAATATCATCCCAAACAAGGTAAAAAAAGGTATGAGCTGCGACCTTCAACGGACATAAACAAGAAGCAAACTAATCTACAACCTTAAATCACAGTTCAGAGACACGGACTCTAACATGTAATTTACATATACAATAATACTCGTACATGTAAGAAAATTCTATACGCTAATGTGAAAATACACATGTTAAACCTTATTTTGCAGAGTCCCTGAATTTTTCCCATCACAACTGAAAAAATGAGATGGCAACAATAACAACTACAAATCAATAGATGCCATAAAACTATCACACATACACCCACAGCAACGAAGACATTCTGAAGCACAAGGCAATTTTACCTGGAAAACCCTAAGCAACAATGAACGTTTTTGTTTCCGTTTTTTCATCCAATAGCTATATACAGCTTCCATGATTCTATTGCTACCCAGATCCCGACAAAGATTGGCAGGCAATTTCTCATCAGAAAAATCATCTGGATTACAATAATAAGCCTTCTCTAACGCATCAATCATTAGCTCAAAATTATCCTCTGAAACATGCTCTTGAGACTCATTATTGAGCTTTTTTAGCCATTCCTCATCTTCAGAGTCCATGTCATATATTGCAGTCCTCTTGGCCAAAGCTCTGGATAACTCATCACCATTCATTGAAATATAGTTATCAGGTCTATGGAAGGTAGCACTGTTACTGTCTGCATAGCCAGAGACTTCACGCACACCTGGTACTGGAATGAGTTTGGCAACAGAAGCCAAAATATTGCGATTGGAACACTCTTTATAAAGATTTTTAAAAAGAATCCAGTCCTGCCGCCTATCAAACTCTAGCTTCCAACCATTCTCCAATGGAAACATTGTCACATGGGTGAACCGATTGGAATAACTGGGTCTCATAACTTTTTCTGCCCTGAGAGTGCATCTTGCAGAACCGTCTTTCTTTATAGAGAGAAGCCAGTCTTTTGAAACTGACATTTCAAGAGTAACTACTATGCCCTCTACCCTATAACATTTGTCTGACTCTGTGATTAATAGATTTGCGGAACACACAGAAGAATCCAGGTCCTCAATTGAATCAACCATGGAAGAACTCGTCTCTTTAAAGCTTCCAGGGGAATAACTGTGAACCAAACTTCTTAGTTTTTTCCTTGAAGCTCCACCAGTCAAAGAAGTGCTGTTTTTCCGGCCACCCCCTAAATCAGAAGCCAATGCTGCATGGGTTTTGTGTACACCCAACAGTGAAGGATTTCGAGCTTTCCTTTTCCTTAGTGAACTTCTCCTCCTCTGCATTCCTCTAGTTAAAATATTTCTGTATTGTCCATTTCGGCCAGCTATCCTGGAACCCCTAACAGGTGCATGTAACAATAGATTGTCATTGATTTCAATGACATCAGAAGTGATGGCTACACCCCCAGAAGGTTCTCTCTCGACAGAATGGCATGACGTCTGCTGTTTACTCTCAAATTCTTGGTAATCGCTATCATCCTCATCATCACTATGCACACTAATTAAATTATTTACAAGTAAAAATGACCTAAAAAAGGATGTCAAAGTAATTGCATAATGCAAGTGCATGAAAGATAGGGGGACGGCAGAGAAATCCAGACTGAACAATGGGTCGAATCCTGTGATCCCAAAAAACTTGCAAATTCCAACGCTCGTGGTTGGCGGTCCCTGGAGCAGAGAAAAACGAGTTATGCAAGAAAGCATAGAAGGAATATTAATCGAAAAAGAAAAAATATATAAGATAAAGTACCACCCTCTATACAATAAATAACTAAGCGAAACGTCAATCCGACAATATCTTTTGATGTGTTCGGTCCATTCATTCAAGTGGGAAAAAAAACCACAGAATTTGGCTCAACCAAAACAAATCTGCTATATGGCAAAAAATTTGTTTGGCCAATGACATTGCATTAGTACAGAATTAGTACAGAAATAACATAAAGCACATCACCAAGTAAAGCTCGGGAAAATTACCAGTAGGAATTGAATGCCACGGGATGCATAGGCACCACATAAGGGCTCAACTAGAATAAAAGTAGAGAGATCCTTAAATGTCAACCCAACCCGTCGAATGTACCTTAACACCAAAGCCAAGAAAGACGAAAGCCAATTACTGTTGCCACAAGACGGCCTCACAACAACAGAAAGCACACTCTGATTATCTTCACTAAGCTTCCTTCGTTGCCGACGAGAAAAATACATGCCCCACCTCTTAGTATCGTCCAGACTTCGCTTGGCTCCTACATCAACTGAAAGGTCTGAACTTTCAGCCAGAGGTGTCTTCCTTTTTCTACTATATACAAGACGACACATTTTATTGGGGCCATTTCGGTAGCGTAAAGATCTCCCTTCTTTCAATGATTTCGTCTTCTTCGTACCAGAGTCTGCATGTTTTCCTATAAATGCGACCTCTTGCTTCGTTTTAACAGCTCCACGAGGCCAAGCGTCGCCTTTCCCAGGAGTCTTCACTGGCTTCAGCCACTCATCCGCATCGTTACTCCTCCTGTTCTTCCCCTCATCGGATTCCGGCCAAAGGCGCCTCCCGGACCTCAAGACCCTGGCAGAGTCAGCTCCCTTCACGACTCCAAACACCCTCGTGGTTCGTCTCATCCCAACCGCCGGCATTGCCGTACGGTTTCCAAAAGACACAACCCGAGACTCGATCTTATCTACACTAGTGGGTCAGCAAGTCGAAGCTGAGTTGATTCACACTACAGGCCACAGGACAAAATCAAACCCAGCGGATTCCCCAGCGCCTAATTGTCTCATACACACTGAAAACAACGGAAAATCAACCCACAGCCCAATTATTCCGAAATAAATCGGATCCGAATCTTGACCCGGAAACATAAACCGTGTAGGCTAGGCGTAGAGAGTTATAACAGCGACAAAGAGAAGAGACGCCATGGCCGCGAATACCAGAATCTTGCCCCAAAAAAAAGGAACACAAAGATCAAATCTGATGTAAATCACAAGCAGCAATAAAATAGACGTAAATCAGTAACATAGTTCGGAATCGAAATAAGGAGCGAATCGCTTAGTGAGATCTGCTAGGGATGAGGAGAGAGATTAAAAGATCGAAGGGGTTGTGGCCGCAAAGAGAGAGGAATGGAAGAGCATCGGCTAGGGTTTATGATTAAAACCACTGAGGAAGATGGGGGTAACCACTCACCGACTAATAAGATCCGTTGGATAAATCAATGAACGGACAAGATTGATTAAGCTCCCAAACAGTTCCATGTCTACGAAAAGCGTTTCGTGCTTCTGGTCTAAAAAGCAGGAGAGATGTAGAGAGAGAGAGAGTGAGGACCGATGATATTTTAGGACACGTAAGTACGGAACTGTAGCTTACGAAAAGACGAATATAACCTTGGTCAAGGAGGACGCCGTAGATGTTTACAGAGAACATGGGGATAAATAAGGAAAAAGATAAATCAACCTTAAAGTTGAAAAAAACCTTCCCAAAAATTGAAAATGCAAATCAATTTTTAAATACGTAACTAACATTAACTTTTACCACGTACAATCAAACTTTCGTAAAGTGTAAAATATAAAATATGCAATTGAGCTTTTAAAATATGTAAACAAGTTTTCACGAATGTGAAAAATATGAAATTGAGTTTTCACAAATATACAAAGTAGAAAATATGTAATCGAGCTTCTAAAATATATAAGTGAGTTTCTACAAAAATGTAAATGAGTAAAGTATAAAAATATGCAATTGAGATCCTATATATGCAACTACGCTTTAAGGGTAAATTTGTCTTGTTATTAAATGTTATATATCATTCAATCACGATTGGCCAATAAATTCTCCAACTGGGAATTTATCCTAATTTTCCATGTTTATGTTGATGTTGAACTTAAATATTATTATTTTTTCATTGATTAAAAGAGGTAAGGGAAATCGTAAATGAATCCCCTGGAAGACAATATATAATGAAAAAATCCATAAAATATAAACACTTACCGAAGAGTTCCCTATGACCTCAGTGAATTTATTATTTAAAGATCATTATGCCCTCAGTGATAGAAAAGGAGACAGAGAAGTTGCATCAGTGCTTCATGTTCGTTTGGGTGAAGCTGACAATAGGGGAGTAGCATTGGGTTTGTTTGGAGAGGCCGTTTGTCTAGCCAAAAGTTATTCCTACGCTTACTGAGACAAAATTCCTCTCACATATTTATCTCAAAATATGTATCCATTCTCCCAACGGACTATCCAAACAAACCCATTCACGGTGATCTTCTCTCGATCATGATTCAAACCTTCTTCCTTCTTGATTTTGGGTGGAAAACTTGTGAGTATACAATATTTTTCTTCACTAAGAAAGATAATTTATAAATCTTGTTTTTACACAATCACCAACCTACTGGATATTGGGCTTGTTTGGAAAAACTTATTTACTCTCTAAAAGCACATTCAAAAGTGTTTTTTCGTAAAATAATATAACTTCCTCCACATATTTACCTCCACTTACGTAAAAGTACTTCTCTGTTCCCAAACGGACACATTATCTCTCTCTACTATTTATAAATTCTTCTTTTATGAATGAAACAAAACAAATTCTTCTCGACTTACTAACCATAAACTTGATAATCTGCAGCAAATGCTTCTTATTAGCAACTACAACAATTATGGGTTTGGCAAAACGGTGGGGAAGTACTTATGGGCTTATTCACATAAGTCGAGGCAAATATGTGGAGGAGATTGTCTCGTTTTGCGAAAAAACACTGTTGAACGTACTTATGGGTATAAGTGGGGAGTTGCCAAACAAGCCCTATATTAATAACTACAAATGCACCTATTGACAGTACATTCCTACATGTATAACAGCATATTTAATCGCAACAAATTTTCTACTCTTGCCAAAGATAATTATTTTTATATTTGTAATAAGTATTATTGAAATGTTGTAACCTATATGAGGGTAAAATAATAACTAAATTTAGTCTCCTTAAAACTCGAAATTGGAGGGAAAATGAGCCAAAATTTTAATTTTCCTTTGAAATTCTAAATGACATTAGAGGAAGGGTTATTTTCCTTTCCTTCCCCTAACCTACCTTTAAACCAAACAAGCGCTCGGAGTAGGTAATCAAAACGCAGGATCGTCTGCGTTGCGTTTTTCACAAATCACAAGCACGGCACGACACGAGCCCCAAACCCTTCATCAGAAAACCCACCGGAGGCTGCGTCTGCGTCTGCGTCTGCGTTCTGCGTTGCCGAGAATATTTTTTGTGTGACCAGATAGCTGGTAGGGGGTGTAGCCCCATATCAATTTGTAGAACCTTTCAAACTTAACTTGCCTGTAATTCAAAAAGAAAAAAAGAAAAGAAAACCCACCGGAGGCGAGGTCTGTTGGTCTCGGCAGTGAACGACGATACAAGCGAATCTGCAAATGTCTGTAAGCAATCGGTTATAGAAACCAAACGCTGTGCTTTCGTAAGAGAGAAGCAGCGAGTGATCCATAAAGTGGGACAAACGGAGAAGAGGAATTCACACGCAGTTAAATCTCTCCTCTCTTTCTTTTCAACTTCCGTCGATATCTAGTTCTTCATTTTGTTGGCATTTATAGATTTTCTACCGGAAATTTTTATATGACACAATTTTTTTCGATTAGCTTTTGCTGGGGGGTGTTCTTGGTTGTATTTGCAGAAACATTTCTCTAATTCTCTTGGTCATTTATCGGGTTCTTCATGTTGCTTGTTGAAAATTCAGGTTGACAAGGATAAATGGGTGATCGACAAGTAGTGGAGTCGCAGCATCCCGTTGATCCTCCACTGCCCTCTTCGCCTCCTTCGAGGGATGATATGGTTGCTTGTGTGATGGCTTTGGAGGCTGCTTTGCTTCCATGTTTGCCTGCTAGAGAACTTCAAGCAATAGACCGCTCCCCCCACCCTTCACATCAAAGTGAGTAATTTTCTGCTTGTGATCAGGACTGTACCATTTTCACTAGGTGTTAACAGCCCAACTATGTGAAATTCTTCATTTTGATACCTGAAGTGAAAAGTAGGAAGTTAGGTTAATGACTTTCAAAGTTTAGTTAACTCTCTAGATATTCAAATTCATTGGATTTTTTTTATCTTATCCATATCGTTTTCAATAATAAATTGAGTTGCTAGCTGGTTAGCAATGGCTAAGTTGTCACATGCAGCGTGCATAAATAACCATTTCAATTCGGTTGTGAAGTGATTTAATTGAATCTCTTCTAATACATGGTTAGATGGTAACCTTGTTAAGCTAATGCTATTTAAGTCGATAAATTGAGAGAAATGATAATGTGCCATGTTTACATTTATGATTTAACTAATTTGTGTTTTGGCTGAGAGTTTGAGTCTGTACTCTGAGCTTCGCTGAAGTCAATAATGTAATCACAAATAGTGACTTTGTTGGAAATATTGCATCGGGGGAATTTCAAAAGCAACTGCCATATGAGATATTCCCTGTTCATTGAATATCTACACATGGGCAGGATATAAGGCCCTTGTTACTTGTCTCGGATATCCTTTAGGGTAAGAAGAAGAAGAAGAAGCTTTTTTTCACTAGGTTTAAAGATTGCATGATGATTATGCTCTATTAAAAAACAACTATTTAGATTATATCATTCATCAAAATGTCTCGTTGGATAACTTCTTTGTGGTCTTCTTCTATCACATGACTCAAGACCCTAATTTGCTTAATTTCTATTGACTTTGCCTAGTATTGGAAGATTTCCCCAAATAATAGAGCAGAGATCCCATTAATCAGGCAGCGTTGGGACAAGCCCCTATAAATAAGCTATTCAAAAAAACCTTCTATTGGCCGCCTTGGTTTGGTTGAACTTTTTTACTTGTAAATTGGATTGACCTATTAACTTAAAGCTAAAGGTTCTTTGTTGACATTGCACTAGTTAGGGGTGTGCATGGACTACAGTGGATCATGTTGAATCTTAACATGAGGTTTTGTCTGGTGTAAACCTTAGGTTGCATAAGGTAGTCCCGGGTCTAGTCTCATCCAATCCAACACCAACCTGAGGTCTTGTTGGACTGGACCTGGTCTGATGGACCTCCCTAAATTTTTTTTAAATTTTCCCCCTTTTTGTAAAAGGAGGATGATGGGTTTCAATAAAAGAAGGAACCACGCACGCTACCCCAAAAGTTGAAGAGGGTGTTAAATGCAAAGTTAATGTCACATCATTTCTCTCAACTATGTGTTCACGTGAACTCACCTCCTGAAAGTCCTTGGTACTCCTTTCCTTCTTTTATTCATCAAATTCCTCATCCACTCCCTTTAGAAAATGGCTTTTGGTAACTGCTTCCATGCCTGTTTGCTAAAAATGTTTGGAAATCACGTTCACACAAGTTGAAACAAAACTTCTCTTATATACTCACTTCGTAGACCGTAAATCACGTTAAAAAAGTAGCCTCCACTGCTAATCCTCTTCTTTTTCATTATCCAAGTCTGTCTCTCTTACCAAAACCTCCATTGTTTCCCCTGATAGACCAGTGATCAAGAGGTTACATAATATCTCTCCTCTCTTGCTCCATTGCTGCCGCTGCTCCTTCTCTCACCGGCTTGTCTCTCATCTCCTTGTCATCCACTTTGTGGGGAGCGACCATGAGTTTGAGTTGGGAGAGAAAAAGGAGAGATGAGATGAGGTGGTTTTCATTTTCTTGCATACCCTTATTTTTTTCCTTTTTTTCCATCAAATGTCAAAACACTGCGATATGAAGGGTATTATTTAAAAAAAACTCGGGTTTGACTAGATCAGACCAAGTGGTCTGAGTACTCGGTCCTCTGTCCAGTCCAGCCCGAGGACACCAATCTGGTTTGGCTGGTATTGTCCTGTCTTGGGCCAGCTTTTCTTGGACCAGTCCGGGTTGGGTTTGTTCGAGTCAGACTGGAGTACTAGGTTTTTGCGCAGTGTATTTGCTTTGGCACAAACTGATATGTTTTGGCTGTGGTTTACTCTCCGACCAAAAGCCAAAAAAAAAAAAAATAGAAATTACTTTGCTCATCTTCTAATTCATCCTGAGCATAGTCTACTCATCATCTAAGCTAATTGATTCTTTTTCATTCGGACATTGGTTGCAGTTGATGTAGAGAGGCATGCCAGAGATTTTATGGAGGCTGCCAAGAAGCTTCAACTTTATTTTATCAGTCTGCTGCGTGAGAGTCAGCCATCAATAGCTGAAATGCTTAGAAAGGTACTGTAAGCACACAGAAATGGGCATTGTGCAATTTCTGTGCATTGTGCAAATCGTTCTCACTTCAGCGCGTTATTGGCATCCCAACTTGAAAGTTTTATTATGTTCAAGCAGGAGATTGCGGTGATGGAAGAGGAACTTAAGAGAAAAACGGAGCTGATTAAAAAGCAAGAGAATCTAATTCAGGGGTGGAGAAACGAATTAAAAGATCAGTTGGACAAACACGGTACTGAGCTGAACAGAGTATAGTGAAAGGCCAGGCGTATCTGTTTACTTAGGGACAAAGAGTGAGACTTTTAGATGTTTGCTATCACGTTCTATTCATTGGGAAACGAACATGAATATGTTTTACGGTTTAACTCAGTATGGTTGATCTTTTAAGATAGTTCTTCCGCATGTTACGTTTTTATTGTAGAAGCTGATATAGCAAACATGTTTTGTCTCCGCCTCATCGTTTGGTTTAACCTACTAATCTAGCTTTACACCAGAGAATGGACTCCTACCACATTTTTTATTTTTCGATCGCACTTTGTTGAGTAGAAGTTCAGGATTGGCCAAAAGATAAGAGTTGTAGGAAATGTCACCAGTGTTACAACTGTGTAAATTGTGATCGCAGAAAAGCTATGGGAAAGACAAAATTTGAGGAGACCACATCATAAGCGTTTGGTGATCGCTGTTAAAATTACATTCCAGTGCATGCAGTGTTGTGCATTTAATTTTACTTTTTTAAAAAAAATTATGTAAAATGAGAATTATTTTTTAAGGGATTAAAAAAGTTCCCCAAACTTGTTTCAAGTAGAGTGAGATGAAAAATGAAAGTGCCAGAATAAAGCAGAGAGAATGAGATCCACTTGGTGTGGGTCCCTTAAAATAAAAGCCATGCAAGGGATCACACCCTTAAAAGGACTCGGCCACGAGCTAACCTTGTCTGACACAAGTGGCTTCAGCCCTTGAGCTGCCTAATATCACGGGGCCATTACTCTCTCCCCCAAAAGCTAGCTCATGAGGGTGTGCAGCGCACCCGCTTATATAGCCCAGCACCCTCCCGAGCCTCTCCGATGTGGGACTTGTGACATTCTCCCACAGCCATTCGCGAGCGACCTCGCCGCGAGAGCCCACCGGCAACCTTTCCGGCGTCCGGAGGGTCCGCCCGCACCGTTACCCTCTCCCCATTACTCTCTCCCCGCCGACAGGGGCGTGCAGCGGGCGTGCGGCGTGCGGCTTCATC
>JANTPZ010115733.1:0-25179 GCA_025593235.1 Vachellia pachyceras
ACGCTGCTGCCCTGTCCCACGACTCCGTCAATCTGAACATGGCTTCCGGCGACAACCCCAATGCAAAGAGCGAGGTGGCCGTGGAGGACGGATGGAGAGGTTGCTCAAGTGGGATAATGCGAGGTTGTTCCAGTGAGGTGAGTTAAATGTCTGATTGGTTGGTAAAGTTTTCACTGGAAAAGAAAACAGAGGAGCAACGAACGAAAGAAAGAACGAAAGGTAGTGGAGCATGTTTGCAACACTGTTTGGGCTGGGGGATGGAATGTGTGAGAAAAAATGAACTTTGGATGATAAAATTCTAGAGAAACAAGTGAACGATGGGAGTTGAAAGCGAACAAGAGAAACAAATGAATTTAGAGTCTTGCTTTTCTTCAGTTTCGCAGGGGACAGAGCAGGAGAGGTCGCTGGCGGTGGAGTGGCCGAAGGAGGGGATAAAGGTGATGGAGAGCTCACTGGCGGAGGAGAATATTCATGGGAGGAACGGTTTGGGGAGGGCGACGGTTGAAGAGTAGGAGAGAGGGAAGCATGGTAATATTTCAAAACAAAATCAAAATCTCAAACCCTTTTTTGCGGTTTTGAAATCTGGATCAAATCTATTTTGAAATAATATTAAAAACCAACTCAATTCCATTTTAGCCGAACACGTTTTGTTTTCAAAATTGCATTTTAAAATCAAAAACTGAAAACTCAGCACAAACCGAACAGGCCCTAAAGTAACCTATAAATAAAATCAAATAAAGCATTCTCTCTTTACCTTAATAAATAGGACTAGACGAGTATATTATGTATTTATGTGAAATAGTATTGAGTATAGGGTTAGAAATAACGTGACTTCTGTGTAGCTCACCTGTTTTTGTTTCCATCTTTATTACACCATTCAATTAATGAGTCTGGAAAGTAGAATTTAGCAGGCATGGCAATTCAATGCAGTTCATACTTCATTTCTTCCGTCCCATTAATTCGACTGCATAAATAGTGCCCATTCTCCCATTTTTACACTCATTCCTACACTTCTTACCCTTACCTTCCTTTACGCCCCCCAATTCACTACTTCATTTTAGAGTTGATTTTGAAATTTTTGTGGTTCTTATTGCGTCTTCTATATATATATATATATATGGATCGATGCTCCTACACCACAAACACTACCGTTCTATGGATGTAGTTATTCATCTCTGGGGTTGAATATTTATGTGTTTGGATCGTTTTGGATTGGTCAATAGAGCACCCAAAACCACACAAAAAATTTTTTTTATCACTTATTTCAAAATATCCTTTATTTTTTGGGTTAAGATGTAAATTTGTCTCGAAAGTCTTGTTTCAGTGATAATGTTGCCCCGAAAGCTTTTTGTATGAATAATGTTATCTTGAAAGTTTTAAAATAAAGCAATGCATCTAACATTAAAAATGTTAAAAATCAACATCAATTTTTAATGGTCAATGCTAGTTCTTTAATGGAATAAGATAACATTTCTCCATTTTAAAACTTTCTCTACAACATTGCTTGTAAAAGAACTTTGAAGGTAACATTTTTATTGAGAGAAAAGGTCTGAAGCAAATTTGCATATTAACCATTTCTTTATTCTTTAACAAAAACCCTTATTTCTTTTACTCTTAGCTTAAATAATGGTTTTTCCATTCGCTCTCTCCACTCCAAATGGACCATTCCGACTAACAAGGGTGATTTTATAAAATTGTAACAATTTTTATGTTCAACTAATTTTCTAAATCTTTTTTTTAAAGATTTTTTTGACAAGATTAATTTTCTTAATCTCATGAGATAGTTAACAAGATGTTATAGAAATGAACAGAAGGAGGAGCATATTAGAACATTGTACACTACAATTGAAATGAATTCAAAAGGAAAGCTGCATTGATGACTTCGTCACCTATCATGTTTGAATAAGATCCCATGCTCAAATGTGAAGTTAACATATTTGTGTGTACATAAATAATAATAAAAAGTCATTAAAATATTTGTTTTATTCTCTCAAATTAAAAAAAATAAGTGATTTTTTCTTAAATTCCATTTTATTTAAATTTTTAGTCCATACAATCTAATAAATATATACCATTTTATCCATTCAAGAATAAAAACAATGGTTTTAAACATAAAAGACTAGAACTTGTATTGACCTAATAAGAAAACATGTTGAGATAGGACAATATTAGGCCTAAAAAAGTTTACAAGAACAGTGAGAATCCAAGTAGGGGGAGGTTTGAAGGATTCAAGGGTGGGTGATTAAGGGCAATGTAGACAAAGTGGTAGCAAATCTGGGGGAAGTAGGTTACCAAATTGATTTGCAATAACTACTTCCTCTTTTCTTTGGTTCTTTTGTCTCCACCGTTGTGTCACATGCTTGTGGACCATCCTCACTCGTGCCCTTTTCCCTACGAGAAAATGACACTTTGGGGAGTCCCATCACATAATGGGTTTATTTGGGGAGGCCGTTTACCTCCCGAAAAGTCATTTCCACGCTTACCGAGACAAAATTCCTGTCACATATTTACCTGGGAATCTGTGTCCGTTCTCCCAACGGACTATCCAAACAAACCCAATTTCATTACTGGCCCAGTTTGGTTGAATTTACTCAGAGTCCAAATGCACGTTTAACAGTGTTTTCCTCAAAACAATGGGTTTGTTTGGTGGAGCATTTGGAAAAGTCAAACGCACATTCAACAGTGTTTCTCCGCAAAATGAGATAATCTCTTTCACATATTTACCTCGGCTTGCGTAAAAGTACTTCTCTACCTCATTCCCAAACGAGCACAATGTAATATCATTCAGATATTTACCTCGACTTATGTAAAATTCCTTCTTTACTGCGTTTTTAAACGGGCTCTCTTTTTTTAGGGGTTAATAACGTCTATTATTTTAAAATATGTTTTTAGTGATACTCAATATTTTAAACTAATTTTTAATGCATACCATAGCCTGTGATATTTATGTCAGTTGCACTCAAAATCCTGAATTTATAATATTCATGACTACTGAGATAAACATTTTTATAGGGTATATATGTATTACTTTAGAATACATAATGCTACTTAAAAATTGTTTATATTGTTAAATGTATGAAGGTATTGAATGGTGCTGACTAACCCTTCTTTTTATTTGTTTGGTCTCAAATGTTATTGTTCATGTAAGAAATTTTACGTCATTGGAGCTTTTATTTTCGGTCATTATCAAATCATTCGTATCCTTTTAGATCTCTTGCTACACACTAAATCTCTTCTTCAATATCTTTTCATAGATCCACACATCTCTTTATTCCTTAACTTTTTAGTGCTCCCACCACGTCAACTCAACTTTTAGATTTCACCATTCCATTTTTTTTGTACATGAGTGTGATTGTTTTTTTTAACTACAGGCAGATTGGGCCTTTGGCCTATCGGAGCCCCCAGTATCCAACGTCTTTTCCTGAGTTCCTGGCTTTTTTTAACTAGACCAGGTAACTGGGGTAATCGACTAATCTGGACCGGGAAAAATTTAGGCGCACCCCTTTAAGGTATTTGCACCAAAGGTAGGTATCCCCTCCCCTCGAGCGCGATTCCAGGAATCGAACACTCAATCACTTGGGGAAGTGTCAGCCTCCTTGACTGCTGTACCCCAACGCTCGGTGGTTACCTGAGTGATTGTTTAGTCCCGCCAGCCATGTATTAATAGAAAAAAAAATCAATGATGGCTTTAAGAAATTAAATGATTTATTTTTTAAAAAGTAAAGTCAAATGTTTGAATCTAAGTGGATAGAAAATGCATTAAATTTATAATCTTCGTAACATATTGGACCGTGTAAAAAATAGAAAAAAACATGTGTGGAGAGTGATATGATTCTATTTATGCAAATAAATCCTTGCACTGTCTTTGATAGAAAATTTTTGAAGGGGGATAGAGAAAAAGGATATACATAGAGAGTTGACTTTGTCAACAAAAAAAACTAGTGTATCTTGAGATAATATGCTTGTTTGGAAAGTACGTTGTGTCCCCATTGCATATAAACTAAGATAAAATTGTTCTCATATACTTACTTCGACTTGCATGAAATCACTCGCTCCTTACGGATTCTCAAACACATACATTGAGGGATAAAGCGAAAGGTCTTACATCTGTTAGCATGCAGATAGCTGTTTATCTTTAAGGAACACTCCTAAACTTCAAGAAGGTATGATTAATATTGTACACGTTTGGCAATCAAGTTTACGCAAGTCAAGACAAAACTTTTCTGGCATACTTATCTCAGTTTGGCTGAAATCATTCTCCCAACTGATTCCCAAATTAATAGATCCATTATGTTTTCACAGGCCAGATAGACAACACAGCAGATCATATCACAGCATATGTGGTGAATTTCCGCTTCCCAGTTCTGATAGATCATGTGTCATACTTCTATTACAAGGGCTCATATGGGGTAGTCCGGGTTAATCTCGCAATAACATATGTAAGGGTTTTGATTTTGAATCTCTAACCATTTTTCAAGTAACCAAACCCCCCTACCATTCATGTCAACCTAAGTAGGTTTAAGTTAGAACATTTTAAGATTACATAATTCTTAAAATAACCTTAAAAAATCTCTCTCCACTTTGGTCCCTTTCGATTAGATATAACCAAGGATGCTTGCCTCCCCTTTGTTGAAGCAAACAAAATAGTTAGTTGTCTTGTACTGTAATCAGTGGAGGAAGCCAGACCCGTGATCACAGAATTAGGCCTCTTGTTCCTCACTAATCTCTCTATAAAATACACACTCCCTCGTCTCTCTCCATTGTTTTAATCATAAATCAATGAGGAGCCACGTACTATCAGATACTCCCTACTTCTATTATAAGTTGATTTCCAACATATTTCAGACGCATTATGAAGCTCCTTAAATTTAATTAATTTTACCTTAAAATTTAACAGCTTTTCAATTTTATCTCTATTTCATACTCGTTTGGTTTTATTTATAGGGAAAAGAAATAGTGTTTTTATTTTATTTATAAATCATTTCATTAAATTTTTTATGTGAATTGAAATTTACCCATCATTTATTATTTATGCGCTAACTTTACTCTCATATATTATAGTGCATACTAAATACAGATAAGGTTGGAAAGCGTTGAATTTTAAAGTAGAGTTAATAAGTTATAAGATTTTCCTTATTTTGTGTAAAACATGCTAAAACTAACTTATGAGTAGGATTGGAGAAGTATATATTATACCCTATTAGAATAAAATCAACACAATAAGGAATAAAAGGTAAATTGTAAGTTCAAATAAAAAATTAATAAAATGGCATAAAAAAATCTTCAATTCCTCATGGACAAGAGGAGCATTTGATAGTTTTGAAAAAAAAGGGTATTTTATAGAAAAACGTGTATGAAGAATGCTATGATAGGATTCATGAAACCCGAAAATTGTCAAATAGATATAGGCACACAATATCACGTTCCTGTGTCATTGTCAAACTCAACTACCCTCCAAACCTCCATTAAAACACAAACTCGACTTGCTCTATCCAAAGTCTCTCCATAAATATATATATATACACATATATACACCTCTCACACATTTACCGCTCCTCATTCACATGCCTTTCCCTTTCTTCTCTTCCTCTTCTAATTGCCCATCCATTCATCTCCCTTTCTATCCATCTATCTCCTTATCCTCCTCCTTGTATATTAACCCCTTGCACTATGCCTTCTTCCTCATCTCTCACCCTCATCCACCCTCTCAACCCTACCCGATCTCCACCACCACCTTCCATGGACTGGTTCTCTTGGCTCTCTAGAACCAACCTTGACCCTTCTCTCATCTACGACTATGGCGTCACCTTCGCTCGCAACCAGCTCCAGCTTGAAGACACCTCTTTCTTCAACCATGAGTTCCTCCAGAGCATGGGCATCTCCATCGCCAAGCATCGTCTTGAGATCCTCAAGCTCTCTCACAGCGAATATGGCCGCCATCATCATCGTCGTCCCAAGAAGCTCTCTGGGGTGATCAAGAACTATATGAGGAAATGCCTCAGAAAGCTTGTGCCTTTCCGAGATGAAGTTCCTTGTTCAGATCACAAGGACTTCCCCTCCGCTGGCGACTCTGAACCCAACTGGTACTACCAGGAGAAATGGCGAGGCGCCATGGAGAGAAAGCATGGAGGCGCCGAGTTTCAGAAGCCGGTGAAGGCCGTGAATAGAGCAAGGAGCATAGCTTTGTCCGGACCTTTAGATGGAAGGATCATGAACGAGAAACTGGCGAATACCAACAAGGTTTTGAGGCTTTCTGGGCCTCTTGATGGGAAGAGGCATGAGAGATTATTGTACCCGCATCGGAGCCCATTAGTGAGCGGCAGGCCAATGACTGGCCCGGTTAAAAGCCCGAGAACGTCGGGGCCTTTGGACCCAAGATTGGTGATGATGGAATGCAAGAGCCCAAGGATGAGAAGGCCCTCAGATGCCAGACCTGAAAGCCCTTTGAGTTTCAGTCCCTACTTGAACAAGACAAAAGGAGATTTTGATTTTGATCTTGATGAAGATGATCACACACTGTGGCCTGCCTTGTTCCAGGATCTGAAAGCAACTTGATTGTTTATTTCTGTGTTGCCCACTTTCTCAGAGATAGAAAAAAAAAAATCAAATTTTTGTATCAGTCTGCAGGATCCGAGCAACAGAGAGAGGTACTGGAAGTAAGCTGAAGTGATTATTAATTATTATTACTATTGGTAGGATATGAAATACTATGCGGTTATCTTTGTATTGGTTTCATATATCTTTCTTGCTTCACTTGTACATACAAAATGTCAGAAACATCTTTTTTAATTGAGGCAGGTCATTGTTGGTTCAGTTATGGAAAAGTCAATTGTATCAGTTAAAATGTTTTTAGGTTTGTTTTGTTTTGTTTTTTTGGGTGGTGAATTTTGTTAGCCTGTTAGGTGTTTCATTAATTACAGGTACCTACCTTTTTCCTTGGTAGTTTATCCAGAAAAAGAGGAAAAAGGTTTCACATAGGTCATTATCATATATTTCTTTTTTTTTCTTTTAAAAAAACAAAACTTCAGAAGTCTTAATTTCATCAACCAAGGGTCTCAAGAGAAAAGGCTATTTTGTGTGCCCTTGGAGAAGGACAGAAGCTGACCACTTTGCTTTTGGTGTAATACTAACGGTAATAATAACTGGCACAGAAAGAGTCTAACATGGACAAATACTTTTGTCCTCTCATTCTGCAATTTCCATTTTAAGCTTTCAAAATCAGAGTAATAGTCATATCTCATGTATTTTGACCACCAAAAAGTCTCTCTATGAAGCACCAAATCTGTATATACCCTAATCTATTCAGAAAACGTCTAAAATCCCAAAGCTGGATCAATAAAAGTATCCAAAGCTCAGTGATCGTATCATTAAGCTACACAAATATCTTAAATATATCCCAAGTAACTGATAGTCAATACTCCTTTATGTCTACATATCACCCATTCCCCTCAGTACCATCTTTTAGCATAACATGCAAACTGAACCATTTTCCCATTCCAAAACTCAACTCAGATTTGTGTGTGTGTGTGTGTGTCCATATATATATATATATATGAAGCTGAAGTGGCAGACCAGGAATAGAGTTCTTAAAGGAACTATATAGATTACTCTGACCGATTCGATGCTGAACCTTTGTCTCAATTACTTTTTAGTGAATTGAGATTTGAGGCAGCAGCCTGAAAGAACCGCCAGAATAAAGCATTTGGTGAACAGGTTTGATCCTGAAACTTGGGATGATGCTCAAGATGGAGCCAACAGCAGAAACAACCGCGGCCAAAACAGAGAAGGTTAGTCTGAAGCAATTAGGTGCCAAGCAGGAGGCTCCTGCTGAATCAAGCGAAAAGCCTAGACCATGTTGCTGCCTTGCAGCTTCCTTGTCATATACTTACCCTGCAAGCAGAGCTGAGAAAAGGAATGCATCAACAGAGTTTCCCAATGACATGAAGTTGTAGAGCACACCAAAGTGCTTCAGCCCAAAAAGCTCAGAGACTGTTGGGATCATGGTGGAAAATTGCACACCGTAGCAAACGCTGAGGAGTGCAACCGCAAAGAAAGTGTTCCTTTAACAGAATATGCAAAGATGAGATATGAAATGGTCATGATTATCCATGTGCATGTCATCCAAATTGTCCGCGGGATCATTTTCAACCTATAAATTGTCCATAAAGTAGGATCCAATCAGAATGGCTGCAATCTTGTTTGACAGAAGTAACAAGTTTATGATCACTCACTCAAATTACTACCAACAGAATCAATGACTTAATGAAGATAAATGTCTTCTCTTTTTGCCACCTAAGTTAACACCCTCTGTGGTAAATGGTTACAATTATAGGTAAAACGGTTAAATGAGGATTAGAAGTTGATTTGTAGAGGCAGAAATATCATTCATAACCAGGTTCATTTGAACATGTAAAGTTTATTTATATATAAAATTGATGTGTTTGATTGCTGAAGTAACATTTTACTTTGTCTTATAATATTCGAAGGGCACAATGACTAGTACAAATATTAGGGAGGTTGTTGAACAGCTTAAATGATGTTTTGTGTTACTGATATGAGCTTTAAAGAAAACGTTCAGGCATAGTGTGACTGACCTCACAAAGTGTTCTGAAACAACTCCTCCACTGAGGTGACCAACAAAATGGAAAAAGCTGAAGATTGACAACAAGATTGTGGTATATTCCACGCCTTGTGCAATGCCTATCTGTGCGAGATTGTTAAGAACAGTAACACCAGAACCAACCCCAACAAAGAAAACCAAGAACAGGAGCCAAAAATCAGCCTTTATAACAGCCTCCGTGAATGTGAAATCTTCCCCTCGCTTGGGCCTTCTCTTCTTCTTCACCGCTCCTTCACCCTCAGTAAGAAGCATAGCTTCTTCAGATGACTCACCGGCATCATAAAAGCTCCCAAGTGTTGCTGATGATGAAAATGAAGATGGCAAGAAGGGTTCTGTTTTCTCATTCTTGCCTTCTGATGATCCAACTTGGAGATTAGATGTCTCCGGTTTGCTGCATTTTCTCAGAAACAATGTCATCTTTACCGGTACTGCGAGGGGAGCCATGATAAGGAGAATCATCACAGCAATCAAAACATAGGAAGATTTACCGCTTAAGGGAAGAACATTATTAAATGCAGTAGTTGTATCAAGATATAAACCCAAGATCACACAGGAGCACTGAATGAAAGCAAAATGACCATGTTCTGAAGAATCATCGCCTGAAGCCGGAGTACAAGGCCTTATAAGAAACATAATGCTGAAGCATAATGCAGGAATACCCATTGCAAGGAACAAGAGGAACTGAGAAGAAGAGTTTTGAAGCGCTATGCTGTAGATTTCGGTAAAAACCGCCGCACTGATAACCCCATAACCTTTGAGAATTCCGGCAACCGTGCCTCTACTCACAGGGAAGTTTCTCATGTTGGTCACAAGAACAGCAGTGCCTAACCATGCATTACTGTTGGTTGCAATAGAGAGGGCAATCCATGGCTGCAAAACATCATCAAAATCAATCAAGTTTACATCTTTAGCTCAAAAGCTCAAATTAATTTTTATTACAACTAGTAACACATACCAATTACCAAAACATAACAGATCAAGTTATAAAGATATTTTCTTAGAATTTTTTACAGAACTTTTCTCTGCATTTTAGTTAAAATTAAAGACTACCAAGCAAATTATTTCAACCGAACAAGTGCCCAACTTAAATCCGGTGATCCACTGCAAATTGATCAATCTGATGCAAATAAACGCCACATCTTCAATGTTCATCACTATAATAAAAGTGTTCATGACCAAATCAAAGAACCTCAAGGTTACGCCAAAAAAGAAAACAAAGAACTTACCTACCAGTAAGGAAGTGACTCCACAGTCTTACTGACAGCAAGCTAGAGAACACCATAACCAAAGAAGGAGGCAAAAGCACCGATCAAAAGAATAAGCCAAGGTGGGAACTTGTTGCAGGCAATACCAGGAAGCAAGCCAACATTCTCGCCAAAGTCGTTAGCAACCCCAAGCAAAGTAAGCTGACGCTGGTTAAAGCCCAGAACGGATTTAAGAGAGTGAGAATAGAGAGGAAAAGCATGCCCATTTCCTGCAGCGATTTGAACCCAGACCGCAGCTCCAAGCCCCACCCATGGAGGTCTAGTCCCTCCTTTCAGAGTCACCATCATCACCATGGATATGGAATAGTTACACAGTGACTGAATATTACAGAAACCAAAAATGAACCTCTTGATGATTTATACTAGTGACATTGAAGAAGCAGAGATTAAAGGTGGGATATTATATATATATATATATATATTTAAAGTTATGAACGGGGAGGGGGAGTGACAATGGCAAGTTTTGTGAGTCGGCGCGTGGACATTAGGGTGAGTTGGCACTTGCCATTTGGACTACCGTTGGTGTAAAGCCTGGTTTTTTCTATATTATATATGGTTTTGAATCTTTGATTTGATTTAATCTGGTTATCATTTGTAAATCAGGATTTATGTGTCTTTGATAAAGAAAGTGATATTTAAGTTAACATCTAACCAAAAATAATTGAGTCTTTAAGTTAAATTTTTAAGTAATATGGAATATGATCTGCAAAGGAGTAGTTGGATGGACTCATCCTCATTAGCATCAATGGCATTTCTTCATTGATTTGATTGGGTTTCACACAGTCTTTTGATCCAAAGTTTGCTTTGATAAGTGGTTTCATAACTCCGAATCTATTTTTTCAATTTTCTTACATTATGATTGCTAATTTAGAACCTATTTATTATAATGTTACAAAATCATATTTATATAAGCCAAAATAAAATTTATCTCACATATTTAAATCATAAATTATAAATTACAAAGGAAAAACATTTTTTACTATTAATTCAAACAGACCCTTAATGGAGTCGCAAAGAGATTAAAAACTTTATCCTCCTAATTAATTAATAAATGAATAAAGGTTTTGAAATTTATCCTTAAAATAAGAGGGTTCTCTATTAACAAAATTGTCACATATTTAGTGTAGTAAGTTACATATTAGTCCATATGTAGCAAGATTTCCTCTTTTCCTGATATGGATTTTGGGAAAAAAAATATATTACTCTTTGAAGAAAGTCTACTTGGCTTTGAAGATTTTCGAAAAATCTTTGAAGAAATTTTGTCAATTAAACATCAATAAATTAAACTATATATCAAATGCACTCGATTTTGGCTCAATCGGAAATCGAGAAACGAAATTTTGGACCCTTGAAAATTGGGTTAAGATCATTTCTGTCCCGTAAGTTTGGCAAAAGATCATGGGACGCTTGTAAGTTTTGTTTTTGGATGCAATGTCATTCAGGAAGTTTTAAATATACTCAATTTATCTCGAAAGTATAAAAACGTAACAATTTTTACTTATATCGTTAGTTGGCCGTTAGTTTTGATTATTAGTTAACCCAATCAAGTTGAGGTGACTCTAATGTACATGATACAATTCCATCCCATCATTCGATCAAACTAAGTTAGCACTATAGACAAGCATTGATTAAAAGAATCTGCAAGATCTATAAAGATTGTTGTTGAGTGAGGATGATGCTGTGAGGATTCAAAGATACAGTAGATGAGAGTGTACTCATCTTACAGAAAAGAATCGTAGAAAGTTATAATGGACATGTCAATAATATTTCTAAAACGTCAACTCAGCTTGGTCGAATGATGAAGTGGTATTATATTCTACATTACAAGGCCATATTAGCTTAATTGAGTCAACTAATAGTCAAAACTAACGGTTAACTAATGGTAGGCTAAAATTACTATGTTTTTATACTTCATAGAAATATTGAGCCTATTTAAAACTTCATGATCAACATTGATCTAATAAAAACTCCTTAGTGTCTAATGACACTATGTGAAAATTTTCGAAACAAAAATGACCTTTATAACCCTTAAAAATTTACATCAAACCCGCATTCTATTAATTGAGTTTGAGTAGTTTTATACATACACACACAAAAAATAATAAAAAAAATACAAATAAATAAGATTCTTTGCACTTTTGAGAAAGTTACTCCCAATTGAGTCAGAATATAATCCAAACTTACAAATATATTATGAAATAACAGAATAATTAATTGTAGGGGATATTTGCACAAACTTACGAAGTTTGGAAGGGTTCTTTGTCAAGTTTTAAAAAGCAGTAGGGTTATTGGCACATTCGATTCAAAACGGTAAACAAATTTATGTAATGTAACGTAAAATTTAAAATAAAGGAAAGATGATAATTTTTTATAAGCTGTTACCAATAAATCTCAGTTCTCTCAATATTGATGCAGAATATATGATCCACAGCTAGCTTAATCTAACTAGGAATAGAACCCAAGAAGAAGTGAGGCTGGACTTAAAAATAATAATATGAAACTGTAACCTTTAGAGCAGGAAAAATAATGCATTATGATTGCCAACTTTGGTAAAGAAAAGCATGCAGCTATAATCAATCTTGACGTCAAAGTGCTTGTTTGGCAACATCGTTGCCAAAACGGTGCACGTAAGTCGAGACAAAACCATCTTAAAATCTGTAAAAACCATCTCGAAATCTATAAAAACCATCTTGAAATTCGTAAAACCATCTCGAAATCCACAAAATGCCTCGGAATCTGTAAAATCCATTCTCCTAACGGAGTTCCCAAACACACACAAAAGCTTAATGTAATCACATTTTTCACAGTCTCTATGCGCCCAAAAAAAAAAAGAACTCTGCTATCGTCCATAATCAAAAGAATTAGGGTTCTAGGTGGATCACATCAAATTCAATTGATATCTAACCCGAGGTCTGATTCAATTTAACTTTAGACCATGGCCTGATCTATGGACCTCAATATAAAACCTAAACATAAAAAAATATAAGCATAACAAAAAATAGTTAAAAATAACTTGGGTCATATTAAATCAGATTAATTAATTCGAGCATTGGTCTTGAACTTGGTTCAGTCACCCAATCAATCCAGTCTAATCTAGTTCAATTTTATTATATTGCTTATTTAATCAATCCACCTTAGGTTGGACCAGATCGGATCACCACTTTTTTGCATACTTTATAAAGAAGTGCATGTAATCCAAGTTGAGTTTCAAAAAATATCTTGTTTTAATTATTAAGCATGGATCCACGTCTCTGTTTCTTTTTTTTTTTTTTAAATGTCTTTTATAATATAATCAGTGCAATTAGAGAAGAGAAAGAGGGAAGTTGATTTATAGAAATATCATTGTCCATATGTCATAGAATGTCTTAAATCCATGTAAAAGAGGAAGGTTCGGCTCCTAAATTTTATACAACCTATGTAAAACTTTGTTCAATGTTTTTTTTATATAAAAATTTTAGGCAGGGGGTTGGACTTACCCACAAGTCAAGGGCATGGCGAAATCTCCCTTCCTCTTAGGTCATACCAATGTTGGGCAGGGCAAACCGTCAATTACCCTCAGGTGTTTATCTAAGCACTCAGGAGCTAGGATGCCTCCCAAGCGTCGCGACTGGAGCCACAACAAAGTGATCTTCCCCGGTATCGAATCATCTCCCTTTAGTGAGAGTATCAAATACCTTCGTCAGCTGAACCCACGGACGATGGGTAAACTTTGTTCAATGTTCAAATCTCGTCTTTATAAACTCCATGTAAAGCAAGATTAGGTCTTATATCGTTCTGATTTTCTTTCTCACTTTGGACAATTCAATCGATTCGCCAAGGAGCAGTGAGGATTGAACTTCATATCTGATATTACAAAGCGCACATCTTATGTTATTGGAACCAATCTCAGGTTTGCAATGTGTATGAGTGTTGGGACCTAACATATTGAAGAAATGAAATCAATCAAAGTCAACATGCTATTACTAACAAGTGTGCGGCATCTTCCTGCGAGGTATTTTGAGAATTTGTTAAAAATGGTTGAGGGTATTTGAGTCTTTTTATCTTTATTTTGCGTTTTCCTCTAATTTCGAAAATCCTATTTTAAGATTTCATACCTCTTTATCATTATAGAATTTTTCTAGCACCTCCCAGTCATTTCAAACTTTTCAGGTTCTTAATTTTCTTAACTCGGCCCCGAAACTTGAAATAAAAGGCCCAATTCTATTTTAACGTTTTACTTCTGTACGAAGAGGGCCAAATTAGCCAAAGCAAAAAAAATGGGCGGACGGTTGTGGTGTTAGCTCAGATTTAGTGGAGCTGAAGATTGGGCCTAGCCCAACTGGAAAGCCCATTTTCCAGGTTTTGTGTAAAAGGATCTGATCCAGCAGACAACGAAAAATGTCACGTGTTTGTTATGGTTTTTCCCCCCTACCAAGTACATGTATCATACTACAAAACAAAATCATATTTGAGAAACAATTAAATACTAAATGTGAACCATTCTCCCAATAGAAATTTGAACATTCATTTATTATGTTGTGAAGGATTAACCCTTTTCGTTATATATAATTCTGGTTGGTTTTTATCGAAGACAAAATAGAGTGATTAACTAGTGGGTCTAATGGAAATTACTAATCTCTCACAGCGTATTGAACTAAAATTCAAATCCCTATTGGGGAGATGCCCATTTTTGATAACCCGACAATTGATTAAATATGATTGTTTCAATTAGAAGGATACTCATGCTAGATGGTGACCGACAAAAACAAGAGAATCCTATGAGATAAGTATCCACTTTTAGTGATTGAAATGCTTTAAATATGATTACATTTAGTAGAAGGATACTTATACTTAGTTAAAAATATAAACAAGAAAATATTGATTCTTTTTAAAAGTTAAGTAAAACTATAAGAAAATACAATTTTAATATTTTTTTAATTTATAAATTAATTATATGGTTTGGAAGGAGGGAGTATTATTTTTCTGTTCGTGGTCATTATTTCCGAACTCTGCAACATACTCTATGATCCTTTTATAAATCACCTCCAACATGTTTTACACAGATAAAAAAAACTTAAATCATTTTAACTCTATTTTGCAATTCAACAACTTTTAAGGTTTGTATCTATTTAATATCCACAATAGTACATGTGAATAGAGCTGGAAAACGGGCTGGCCCGTCGGCCCGTGAGCCAGCTCGTCCCAGCCCTCGGGGCTATGCAGCCTGACCTCTAACGGGCTGCCATATGGGCCCGATGTGACGCCCGTCAGCCCGTCACTTTTTTCCTTTTTTAATTTTATTTTTTATTTTTCAGAAATTTTTTAAAAAATAATACACTAAATTTACATAAAATTTATCAAGTCCATTTGATTTTTATAAAGAATAATACAATACATTTCTGAAAAAATATAATCAAATATTGTTTTAAACTTTATTATTTCATCTTAAATACATACTTACTTTAGAGATTGTTGATTATGTATTATTTTTTTATATTTTAATACAAAAACATAATACATAATCAACATCTTCAAAGTAAGTATGTATTTAAGATGAAATAATAAGGTTTAAAACAATATTTGAAGTTATTAAAACATCATTTTCTTCCTATTTAAAAATATAAAAGATTTATTTTTTGAAAAAAAAGGGTTGGCCTGCCAACCCTTTTGACGAAGGCGACCCGATCCACCTCACCCCGCGGGCTGAGTCCGTTTTACTGGTGCTACATGTGAACAAAGTCGATACATAATGAATTGAGGGTAAAAATTGTACATTCACATGAAAATTAATGAGATAAGTAATAAAAAGAATCAAATATAATATAATCACTTTGCCTCAGAACTATGGTCAAATGATGATGAGAAATACATTAAAAAAGTAATGGGAAATTGTGAGTCAGAAATGAGTGGGATGAAGAAAGAAACCAAAGGAATCCAAATGCAGGGACTGTTCAAGTAGCCAACAAAGGAATGACTTGTTTCAATATCACTGCCAACTCATACACGTAAATACAATAATGTTAATGTCATGCTTGCTTTTGCGCACTATACCTAATTCTATACCACTCTTGCCCCCACCCACTACATGTAAAAGAAAAAAAACAATTGAATTTTTAGTTTATAAAATGCAAACAAATTAAAAAAAATAAGCTTGAGAAAATGTGTGTCTCTCCCCACACACAAACACAAACACACACACTCAAGTTGTATGTGTGAAATACATAGAATTTATATAATTATCAAACTTTAAATCGTGTGGCCGCAATTTATTGCCTTTGAAATTTGGCAATAAAACATTTTAATATTTAAACTTGTATGCAAATAACTCTTCATTATTAATGAGATATAACGTGTAATAGCATTGTACTTTATATGCTGTTTTAGAGTTACTTTCTTCGTCTTATAAAAAAAATTAATATCTTCAAAATTTACCCTGTATATATATGTGTGTGTATAAAATAATAATTATCACTTCCTAGTTAAATAAAACATTAATCAAAATTTAATGAATATTTGCATATAACTCTTTTTTCACACAATTTAACCTCTCAAGAGAAGATATCCACACATCCATCACACGTACTACCCCGGTTTCAACCACATAGCTATAAAATCTAACTCTTTCATAAACAAGAAGAGGAGTTTGTGGTTCCGGTGAGTTTAGACCAAGCGGACCTACGTGTAGTTAAGTAAGTTTAGTCGCACTCTCTAACTTTTAAAAAATTAGATATATTAGTACTATGTGATTTTTTTTGCACCCAGTCATTTGTTAATTTTGAATCCACTAAATTTTTACTTAAATTCTTCTCAAAAGATATTAAAAATAAATCTTACTTATCTTCTCCAAAAATAATTTACACCCCTACAGCAGGGTCCTGAATCCGGGACTGGACTTTAAACTATAAGCTCTTCCAAAATAAAGATTTATATATAGTTAGGTATATATAAAATTTGGCATAATTAATCTGATAGTTTAGCAAGAACATATACTTAGATTCTTTTCTCTCTTCTTCTTCTTCTTTTTTTTTTTTGTAATTCATAAGAAGAGAAGATTGAATCATTGTTGAGATACTCGCATATGGGCATGTCAAAGATTGATCTCTCACATGGCATCCACGTCCATTTTTGTCATTCACAAGGAGGAACCAAGAAGGAGCCCACCTCAGTTTTCTGCTCATTTATAAACCCGCCAATCAGCTCCCACAAGAAAACATTATCCCTCTATGCCTTTTGGGTTCATTTTCTAGTAGAAGCTCCAATTCACTCTAATAATTCAAATTAAATGGAGAGTTTTGGATGAAGCACTTTGTTTGGGTGAGTAGTCTGTGTTTGACGACCCTAGCCCCACGTACCATCATGACCAAGAGACATCTTTAAGAAAGCAAGCTGTACAAATATAATGACCCAAGAGCTGAAATATCAAATATCTGATGGATTCAAACGTCAGAAAGTTGAGAATGCTTTTAGTTAAAGATGAGGTTGTTCTTTCAAAGTGGGAATTTTTCCCAGTCAAAGAGCATCAATAAATATTGCTTTTTGGATTCACGAAACTGCATTCCCTTAATGGAGAAACGCATGTCATCATCCATACTCCATAGTTTGGCAATTTGCAAGAATGATAAGATCACTATTATGTTGATCAAATCTATTGTAATTATTGTGTGTGGGTGTGTCAAAAGTGAGAAGTTTCATGCAGTTTAAGAGTGTGGAAATTCAAGAGTATATATAATAAATCATGAACTAATAAGTAGGTTAAGAGGAGAAGTGATCCTGTACGCATGGTAACAGGCCGCTGAAGGTAAACCCTGTTAAAATATGATGATAACATGTATGTTACTACTTTCCCAACAAATAATTTCCTTCTCCAGAGTGTCGTAACAAAAAACATCTCCTGAGTAAAGAATGGTGTCATTGCAAAGATGTTAGATTATATATAATTAGTTGTAACCTAAGGCAAAAGCAGGGTGGTGGACCTGCATTCTGAAGTCTGAACAACCTGGTTACACGAGTGATGATGATACCTCTGTTCTAATTAACCATAAGAAGCGACCATCCCTTTTGTTCTGGTAATGAAGTGACTAAATATATGGCCCATGTGTATATACTTTATAAAAAGGAAACATAGGTGCTCACTATGTGAAGCTGTGATAAAGAGCAGACAAAATTTGGTGGAACGGTTTAAAGAAAGGGCAAGAGGTGGTTCAGCCTCTCCATGTAAATTAGCCAACACACAGCAGAGGAAGGGAAGAACCTGCCCTATGTTACACCAGATTCTTTTCATACAAGTCATTTTATTTTCATTAGAATCATCAAGAAGCTTAAAAAGAAACAGGTAAAAGTAGTTTGTGGATTTTGTGAGTGTGTCATTTGATTCATATTTCTCTGTTCTTGGGTTGCTTCATTATATGGTGAGGTTTCTTAGGAGGATTGGAATTGTGGGGAATTAAGAAGGTGATGGCAAATTGGATGTGGATTGAGTTGAAATGCACCCACTTAGGTCATTTTCATGAGCTCATCCATCTTATCTATATGCTTATCCTCTTCTTGCTGCCAATAACACACTCACACGGCTACTAGTCTTCAAAAGTCTCAGCACACTGCTGGAATCCAATTCGGCCTCCACAGTTACTCTGCAACTGTACTGCACTTCCCAACACATGAAAGTGTTTATTTCAAGATGAATTTTTTTTAATAACAGTGAAAACTTGTATGAGTAACATATTCTGGTCGTGCATCAATTGGGAGTTCAAGAGAGATGATGAAAATTGCTTGTGCATGATTTTAGTTAGTATATTTTATATGTTCATATTTATTTTGCTATATATGTTTTGCAATCTGTGAACATTTTTTTTATTTAGTTCATCTTTCCAGCTTTTCACCTTTTTCTTTTGGTAGGTTCCATCATTTTCTATCTTTTGACTCATGTCTGCTCCATCCAACTCAATTATAAATTGTACTTTTCAGATCAGTCCACCGCCATGCAAGCCTCCAGTATCTCTGATGGAATGTCCATGAGCCCTGGGGTCCATCCTTTTTTTTTACCACTCACACCCTTCTGTTTCTCTCCCAAAGCTGAATTTTCTCCGTCAAGTAAATAATAATCTCCTGCAAAACAAAGACAACTCATCTAAAATCAATAATATTAACGTAGTAACAACAAAAACTACTGTTTCTTTAATCTCAACCAGATCAGTATGACTATATCCCCCAAATACAATGAACAACGGAAGAAAAAAGCACCCACCAACGGTAAAGATTGACAGGTGAAATATATGCAACGAATTATTTTTTTTGGTTTGGGGGGCGATAGCCGAATGAAGAAAAGCGTTACTGAGGATTTGAAACAATGAAAATAGAAGCCTAAGGTGACGAGGGACAGGAAGACTAGAGAAGAATCAGATTAAGAGTGATCAAAGTAGATTTATGTTAGAATAAGTTGTTCTTATCAAAAGACTTGGTTATCTACAATTGGTTAGAAGGAATTTGGTCCAAAAGCTTCAAAAGTGCCGATTAATGACAGTCCCTGACTACTATTTGCTCTACTATGTACAGACAACTAGACATGATGCATATATTCAGTCCTCTATTGGATTTCGGTTCCGGTAAGCAAAAAAGGTCCGTGCCGAATCCCTCCCTTGCATACGTCAGATCTCAAACGGTTTTTCCAGAAGCTGGCGTTAACTTTCTCCACCGGAAAAGTCTACGAGAATCTTGAAGAAATCCAAAAGGATCAATGAGCTTCAGCCTTGGACATGACGGAAAGCCTACTAGGTCTCGGCTGGAAATCGACTCGCCTTCTCTGCTGATGCGACGACGGCCGAATCAACGCAGCCAAGGCTCTCTTAACCAAATCCCCTTCCACGCCACCGATTCTCACCACCGAGTTCGTCATCGCCGATCTGCGCGCGTTGAGCCTGTTTGGCGAATACGGAGCCACCGAATTGGAGCCGAAATTCTTGTGAAGGCTGCATCGGAAGGAACCAGGATGCGTGGTAGGGGAGCACATACAGGTTCGCTTCTGCTGGCTCTGCCTCTTAACCACCTGTCCGGAGCTGGAGCCGCCGGCACGAGGCGTGACGGAGATGGAGCGGTTCGGAGATGTGGAACGGTCGAATGAGAAGCGAACGGAAGGAACCGAGGAAGAAGGACCACTAAGGTTAACACAAGTGGGTGAGATAGAACGGCTGAAGAAGCTGGAGGTGGAAGATGCGAAAGCTGAGGAAGAAGAAGAAGAAGAACCGTGAGGATTGCAGAATCTGCCGGAAGGGGAGAGAGAGCGAAGCACTGGTCCGCTAGATTTTCTAGAAGGTGCCGCCATTTTCGTCTGCAGTTACAGTAGAGAGAGAAAGTTAAGAGAGAGGGAGGGAGGGGGATTTTTTTTTTTTTTTGAAGAGCTGGGTTCGGCTATCTGGTTTGGCAAACCCAGCTTAACTTGAGCTATGTATTTATAGGAATTTTGAAATGAGGGGCCTGAGACTTAACTGCGAAGTATTTTCAGTTTGGGGTACCAACTTTATGGTATTTGTGTCAATGACCCCTTGAATTTTTATTGTTATTTACGTGTGGGCCTCATGTACGTAGACGCGTGTTTTACGTTATTAATTTAATGAATTAATTCATGAAATAGACATTTGATATATTGTTTACCCGCTCAAAGATTCCATTAATTTCATCAAATTTGATTCCAGTTTTGATTTAACAGCATGAATATTATTTTCATCGAACTTTTCTTTCTAAATTTTTAAAAAGTGATTATAAGAAAACTAAAATGTCTAATTTTACATCTCTTTACAAAGATAATTTAAAAAGTATAGATCAAAATTTAACAATCAAATTATTGATAATGAGTATCTAACGTAATTAACTTTTTAAGGGTTTAAATTTAATGATAATCAATTAATAAGTGTGTAAATTTAATAACTTCATAACCCTTTCTTAACAAAGCTAACCAACTAATATATTTTAGAATTCATTACTTTAGCATGCTCACTATGAGCTTATATATATTGTCACGAGATGCTCAATGGATAATCGATGATTGAGATTAGCCGCTGTTAACGAAAGTAAAATCGCGTAGTGTACTCGTTGGCAAAGAAAGCTTTATCATTTTCATCTAGCCTGCATTTTTTATCTTTACAAGATTGTCTATTGTCAATGTATTCTATTGTTATGTAGTTTTATTTTAATTTGTACTGTATAAAAAAATTCTTTACTTTATTTTAAAATTATTTAAGTAATAAAATTATTTTTGTCGGATTCTCAAGGGGTTAATGCAACCTGGAGTGATAAGAAGATGAGAGGTGTGGTTTAGTTAAAGTGGATAGGGATGGGTTGTGGAAGTTGCAACATTGTGGGGTTCCTGTTGTTTTGTGTGCCACTCAGTCAAATCTGATTCCTTTCCTGTTTCAACAAATCTGTGGGCGGCTCATTTAAATATTAATTTATTTACATAAATTTTAATATGATATATTTATAATTAATTACACACTGGATTATTTATGTCTTTTGGATGGATGATATGAAATAATATATCTTTATTTATAATTCAATTTCGGGTCTAATTAAACATAATTTTTTATCCAGGTGGTTTGAATATTATTGCTTATTTAAGGAAAATTAACTCTTTTTCACTTTATCTAACTATAATGGATTGGTTTCAAATTTTATTTTTATACAAGTGATTTCACAAAACAATTTTTATAAAAAACATATAGTTAATACAATTTTTGATCTTTAAGTTTACCCTCATCTTATTTTAGTCCCTGAAAGGGGTAGTATGATCCATATTTTTATTGATTTATAAGTACCAATATTTTAAATAACATGTAATTTTATCAACCAAGAGAGTAAATTTTATTGACTAAAGATTATATTAAAGCAAATATATATAATTCAAATATATATAGATGTTGAAAAAACATAGGGTTAATATAATCTCTGTTCTCTTAAATTTATCCTCATTTTAATTGTAATCTCTTAAATTTCAATGGATAAATTTTAGCATCTTAAACTTCCTTCTGTTTAAAACATTAATTCATATAATTTAATAAAAAACAAAATTCATGGCTTCAAAAGTTGAAAACATGAAATAATGTAAAAGTAGGTTGGAAATATCAACTGGGCTCCTTGACTTGTAAGTTACTTAGATAGAAAGAGAGGGAAAAGAAAGTAGTGAAAGTAGATTGGAAGAGAGGGAGAGGGAGAGGGAGAGAGAGAGGGAGAGGGAGAGGGAGAGTGGAAGAGTCAGAAAAAGGAAGGAAGGAAGGAAGGAAGAAAACAAAGGAGTACACGTAGAGGCCATGCAAGTGTGAGTGTGTGTGGACTCATCTTTTCAATTATCCTCCTCATCACTATCTCTTTCTCTTGTCACTATTCAATTCAAATTCAAGTCATATACATGCATCTTGACAAACCCTTATTTATGTCTACGTTTGAAAAACCGTGGGGATAATAACTTTACACGATTCAAAGTAAATACGTATGAGGAATTCTATTTCGATCTTCATGAAATTTACTCTAAACGGAATTACCAAACATATGAATATACGTATACTCACTCTGTGTATATGATATATGACATCTTTTAGAATTTTTTGTTTATTCTTTTTATAAGAGATTTGATAGTTTTAGAAAGTGTTAAATATTTTTCTCATGTATGTATATATATATATATATGAGTGGCAGACTGATGACCCTAACTCATGGGTGCAAACTTTTTTTAAGAAGATAAATAAAACTTGTTTTTAATATCTTTTGAAAAGAATTTGAGCAAAAATTCAGTGGGTTCAAATAAGCAAATGAGTGGGTGCAAAATAAATTACATAGTACTGATAAATACCTAATTTTCTGAAAGTCAAAGGTGCGACTACACCCGGTGGGAACCAAGTAGGTTCGCCTATGTATATATGTCAATATTTAACAAGGATAGTGTATCAATAGGCATTGTTTATATAGAATGCGCTTTATTTGTTTAAATATAAACCATAGATAACTTTTAAAAAGAGTTACGTTCAATTGGGTCTGACGCTGCTCAAACATGACACGGTCAGATAGGCATATTAAAAAAAGACAAATTTAATACTCTAAACCAAATTAGATACAAGCATTATTGAACCCAATTAGAGATAATCTTTCTAAAGGTATCTTTTACATTCGCATAAATTTGATCTCAATACCTCGTATTTACACGCCTAAAGCTCTTTCCACTAAAATCAACTTCTATTAACTCTAATTGGGAGGGAAAAAAATATTTGAAATCTTTTAACTTGAGTTATAATTCAATGCCAAACCACGTATGGTTTAAATTGTTTTTGTCATATCTCAAAATAAATACACACAAATGCATGTTTATCTTTATAACCAAAAGAAGATAACATAATTAAGTGGTGATTAGTGAAGATGGTTAGGATATTTATGTTAGAGACCCGTCTAGTCAATGATCACTCGTCTTTGGTTTGAATACGCAGTGTGGTACCAATCTACTTCACGTCTAGTAGGCTGCGTGATTGCAAATTTAATTAATTAATTAATTAATTAATCTCTTTATTTAATCAATAGATAAACCAAAACTTTATCTCCAAGGTACTGCACTCCATTATCATACTGCATGTTTTCTTTAGTATAGAAGTTATCAACTTTTTTCAGAGAAGTTAAGAAATCTAGATAAATTACTTTAAAATATTTATTTATATATATAATTAGATTATAAATTAATTTATAAGTCAAAAGATTAATTTAAAAAAATAATAAGTATTAATAATTTAAAATAATTTATTTACCTTTTTTTAATCTTTTTAAAAGAGCCAATTGGATTTTATATCAAAGACGAAATATAGTTACCCTTGATTTTATAAATATGTGTATAGATACACGTAATTAATTAGGAGCATGAAAGTAATATTCTAAAATTCATATTTTAGCACTCCTGATTTTTTTTTATGTGCTACTATCATGCTAAAATAATGAGGGTTACAAAATTGGTCCTTAAATGTTGACTTGAACGTTCATTGTATAATCGTCATATAATTAATAATGAACTTGCAAGTTGTTGTAAATATTATATTGTATGGATGTCATATGTCATGTATGCTTACGATCTTCCACATGATCCCGCACTTATAACCTCGCTCATAAATAGTTTTTAAGAGTTTTATAGTTACATATTATGCAATTATGTTGTTATTTATTTCATATAACCTTTGGTTAGACTTAGAAGTCTATATGTACTCAAAGTTGTGTAGTACATATTTTATATATCCAAGTGAATAAGAATATCTTCCTTTTTCTTACCAATTCTCTCTGCCTCTCTTGCTTACTCATCTATCTCATATCAAATCCCCTATTTTCATAACACAGGCAGGGTAGTGTGGTCATTAAATACTTAATTGATGTCCATTTTTCTTAAAAAAAAGGTAATGATCAATTAATTATTACAAATTTTGATCAAAAAAAATTAATTATTGCAAATAGCCATTAAAGGGTATATATGCACTTAATTAACAATGTTTTCCTTTATTTTTTGACCTTTAACAATGTTTTTCCGTGTATGCATATAAAACGTGGTGTTAAGACTAATTAAAATAATAAGCAGGTTGATAGAGTATTAGAGTAATATGAATTTTTAAGGAAGAATAATGGAAGAATACTTTTTTTTGTGAGAAGACTTAAGGGTACTTTAGATGCCATTCATTATGAGATCTTTAATTTTTCTTAAAAGTGTTTAATGTGCCCTATTAAACAAATGACTAGAAAACTAAATATGATAATTAGCAGTTGGCCTTGGCCCAATGAAATAGGAGGTCTGAAGGAGTTCGTCAACTACCTAAGTAATAACCTGAAGGATTTCGGGCGTACCTGGAGATGCCGAATTACGAATCTTCAAATACCCACGCAGAAGACGGATCACAAGAGTGGATCCGAATATAATACACACCAAATACACCGAAGGCAAGAGAAGAGGAGATGAGATGATTCTCTGAAAGAGAAAAGGGAAGAGAGAAAACTTGTTTTCTCTGTAGGTTATTTCTGCCGCCTTTGGGGAGCCACACACTTATCTTGTATCTTCCCACTAGGGTTTAGGTTTACGTATTTGACCTAACCCATAGACTTGGGCCTAATCCATCAAGAGTGGCCCATATCCCAACATCTCCCACTCACACTTGGTGGATTACGAGACGTGGGCCTCATCCTTCTCTCTTCTTCCTTTTATACTAGGTGTTTTGCCGTGACCGCATAGGCATGATGTCTTTTAGATGTTTGTACTAGAAATCCCTTTCACAGGACCAGCACAAGACAATCTTTCTTCATGTAGCTTGA